>LUCH01000618.1:118716-181087 GCA_013368495.1 Paragonimus heterotremus | reverse complement strand
TGCCCGCCCAAACCCGCGTGAAACCGGCATATCAGGGCGGGCAGTGTGCTACATGGGCAACTACCAAGTGAGTTTCTGGCCAGCGTAGTCGGAACTCCCGGAAGGGACAACATTTGGAAATCATTCTCCCTCACACAGAGAAGATTGAGGGGCGAATTACTCCTAAACTATCAAGTATTAAATGACCTCCGCCACCCCCTGTACAAGATATCCGTTGGGTTGCGCCTCAGTGAGCACACTGTTGAAATGTACCGTCAAAAGGGTTGACCACTTTAAAGGCGTTTTACTGAAAGAATCTCTCACCAGTAAAATGTTGTGCCACACTCCTTCAATAAGACAGAACTCACAGATAATTGAGTGGCACGGGGTTCACAACGTTCCTTTCCAAATAAATTACGTCGAACTTGTTTGCAGCGAAGTGATGCTGTTTTACGCAAGTGTGTGGCACAGTTACAGCAAGTTTTAATTCAACTAAAGATGTTCGGATGGTGCGCACGAAGCAGCGGCAGGAGCTGGGATGTCCATGATTGTATTGGCGTGAAGATCTGCCTCAAACTTAATATGACGCGGAATACATATTCGTGGACGCTTGACGAAAAATAAGAGCGAGACAGTGCTCGCAAAAACTTACTTGAGCTTAAGCACTCTGGTCAAACTGGTGAAAAGTTGCTGCCAAGATCTATTTGACGTTGAAAACTACTGCTATCTAATACTAGCCACTATTATTTCGGGGCTCCTTTTTTCTTTTCTCACCCTCTCCTTCCAGTCTCCTTCTTCCCAACCTCCCACACAAACACACATTCAAGTCGATAGCTGCACTCTTGGGAACACCCTTGCTTCCGGGCTTACAACATGTGCTCAGAATTGGTGCTAAGGCTGCCAACCCATACCAGTGCTCCCTGAGTTGCACCGACGCAGCGGCTAGGGTGTGGCGAGAGTCTGATGATACTGTATGGATCTGTCTGCACTAACCAGTACGATCTGCTCATGTGATTCACGCCAACCAACGTAACTGACAGAGCAGATTAGTCAGAACTCGCCCAACCCGACCCATGCAACCGACAATGTCTAAAATGATCTGAATGGGCTTGCGAATAAAGCGAAATCACAACAAAAATCTAGCGAGTGAAATTCAAAAACGCACCCTCTGTGAGACAGGACACGCATGCAATTGAAAATCCCTCACGGGTTTTCTGAGACAGCATCGGTCTCGCAGGGAGTTACCTCATACGGTGTGCAACAGCCAAAGCCTCAGTGGGAGAAACCGTTTGCACTTCGACCCTACGTGTTTACTGGTTTTGCTCTTCACTATGGTTCTGAAGCTGATTCCACAGTCACTTCATTCTCCCCGCAAGTGAAAATAACGATAAGAGGTGCGCAGTCGAATTCGTTGACAATCATGGTTAACCTACGGTTCCGAGCTCAAGACAGTGTCAGCGTCACGTGGAACCAACATCTTTAAGGAGACCCACTTGAGGCACTTCTATCTCCCGCCTACGTTTTTTAACCCTTACTTACTAGAAATAATCATTATTTCTCACACATCAGTGCTTATGCAGAAGTACCAACAACTGACTGGCTCGAAATGGTTGTGTGGGTGGGTGTTCCTGAAATACGATTTTTGTTGCTTTGATGTAAGTGTGTATTCGGTAGTTACATGTGTGAAAGGTTGGGTGTTGGAAAACGTACTCAGATTCACTTGACGCGAGTTGGATACCAAGTTTCCATACTTTTGGATAATGGCGGTTTAATTGCATAGCATGTACTTGTGACGTATGAGGTTCTCGTTACGCAGTCTCTCTGTAACTCCACCTCTTACCTGGAAAGGAATGTCGTCTTTTCCGGGTGGGGCCGCTGGTCTGTGGACGAGACAACTGATGTCCGTAGGGAACTTTGCGTTACCTTAAATGCGTTCACAGAAACACTCCCGAACTGGGGCCCCAGTGGATCCATTTTCTGCACTCACGCCAACCTACATTTGATCATTTGCCACTGACAGATATGGCGGATGGGTTTGGCGTCACTTGAAGATCTTTCTGATGTTTGGGACTGACAACAGTTTTAATCCTCATTTGTTTGATTACAACAGTTATTGTAACAACCTTTTCCTTGTGTCTACTTATATCTGACTGGCCGTCCACTGAACTATTGCTCACCCTTTAAACTGTCACGCTTCACATCGCTGTTTATACAACTGACTACTTAGCTATTCGGTTCCCTAAACTGCCCATGCATGCAGATTACAACAAGGAACTCTGTTTTTACTGTAATTATCTGGTTCGAATTTCATAACATCCGTTTCAGTGAAACGTAAGGGCTGACTTCCGAGTTCCACAGTTTGGTTTGACATAGGATAAAAATGGGCTGATATCTACCTCAGTTAAAACAACTGAACTTTATTCACGTCATTTGTGTATCTCGCCTGTGACTTCATGTGATGATTAGATGCAAAGGTTGATTGAATGCCGACTGAATGCAAGAGCTGCGAACAAATCCTAGTGTTCAAGCTGAAATTAACCAGACCGGCCACTACTCAACAGTAATCTAAAATGTACCCTAACAAGTTTAACGAGATCTCGGCCTGTCTCGGAAGTCTCGACCGCGTGGTAATTGATTGGAGTTAACAGGACAGTTACTGTGTCTCTTTTCGAAAAGATTGGGCAATTTGACCAATGCTCACAAACGGAAGCGTTAGAGTGTTCACATATGATTAATCGGTCGTCCCTAATGTGAGGTTAATGGCACGATAGTCAGCACGGTTTTCTTACGAAAGTGTGCCCAGAGTTTCAATCCCCGCCATAGCAAGGATATGCACCACTGATCAACTCTAATGAAAGCGGAACTGGAACGTAATGCTTCTTCCCAGAAGAGGCCGGCTCGGAAGTCTATGTGAATGTAAGGGAAGCAATCAAATATGATCGATGCTAAACTTGAGATTGGACGTAAGTTGAACAGTGTGACGACCGAACGTATAGAACTTACAGAAAATATTATTGCGCGACAACACAGAAGTAGGTTGTTGAAATATATGTGCTACTTATAGACTAATTTGGAATTGTAAAACAAATGTATAACAAAAATGACGACAAAGCATATCAATCATGCTCATCACGTTCATAGCACTTTGAAAGAGCAAGTGTATATGTGTAATTCTTTGGTAGTTTAGATTCCAGTCGTTTAGGTCTTTCGACCGTCGCCACTTCAAGGGTTTCATGTTCTTCAGAAATATTATTTGCTTCAGAAGTGTTTTCTTTAGGTTCAGTGGTATTACATTCAAGACTGAACTCAGCAGTCGCGGGAACGATCTTCCAATCTGAGAATAATGACCGTGTGATTTCTGTTAGACGAAAGAACTATTTTCTGAAAAATGCAACACCAACTGTTTTTGTAGAGACCGGACTAGCTTGCAGGCAGTGAGATCTAAAAAGGGCTGCAGGACTTTTCCAGTTACCGAATGTGACGCATTTCCGTACTGCATGAGAAAATTATCGATCAATAGATCAAGTTCCAGAAATGAGCTTGGTGTTAATGTAACAATGGCAGACTTCGGCGTGCGTGCAAAGTGTTCTGCAAGTTTACTGGACTGTGGGTGTCGTGGAGAAGTAAGCAATGGTCGACCAACAAATTCTTTAGTCCACTCCTCTAAAGACTTGAAAGTGAAGTGAGATCCTTTGTCGGTGACCATAACAGCAGCTACATCTTAGCGACGGGAAACGTTTCTAAAACATGTTAGAAAACCTCTGGGAATCCACAGTAAACACCAGTAATTACTACGGCATAGCATTTCTTCACAATAAGCCGGATGAACTCTCTGGAGTGCTTCAAACACAAGGGGATATGGAAGCCACTATGATTGTTTTACATAACTCTTCTGCACATAACTGGTACAGCCTTTAGCAATATACTTGATATGTGATTCTATTTCTGGCCATTCTGCTGGTACCATGAACGGCGTGGTGCTAAAGCCACTAGATGTTCAACCCATACTCTTTCCCCTCACCCCTCCAGGGAAACCGGACCACCGATGCGTAATGACGACGGACGTCGCCGGCGCATCCACCCCCAGTCGCCTCATGTTCGTTCGGGATATTTCCACGGGGACCACATTCCTGGTGGACACAGGAGCGTAGGTTAGCGTAGTCCCACAGACCCCCTTCGAGGCGACATAGTTAGGCGCACCTCATCTCCGTGCCACCAGCGGTACCGTTATTAGGACTTCCGGTCAACGTTCGCCAACACTGGACTTAGGCCTTCGACGAAACTATCGTTGGATTTTCGTTGCCGCTGCTGTACCGTTTTTCATTATCGGTATCGATCTTCTCCGTCATTTCGACCTTTCAGTCGATACGCGACGCCGGAAGCTAATAGACGGCGTTACACACCTGAGCATTAATGGCAATCGCACGACCGTTGTAGCCACCAGTCCTATTTACGTGACACCGGCAGCTTTACCGTGTAGCTCGCGGAACGGAACAGTGGAGAATTTCCACGCTAGCGGAAATGGGGCATACAACTGGGCTAAACAAACATGCTTAATCAGGAGGTGCCAAATACCAACAAAAATCAGGCTGTTCTAAGAGGTCGCTTCACCATTAGCATGGTAAAAGTGCATCATTATCCTATCTAATTCCGAGTGTCTAAAATGTAAGTCCTCGTAAATGGCAGAGCTTAATGTAGGTGGAATTTCAACACGATCACAAAAACACAGTAATCTCTCCGGAGTAACCGGCAAATGTAATCAGTATCTGTCCAACGTAATTATTCATGCAGCAAAACGAGAACAGCACAAAATGTTCCGTTATGAATTGCAACCAATACAAAGATGATGAAGCGAAATGCGAAGTAACTTTCCATGTTCGTTAGGCCAAGAAAATTCTTTTGTGGACGAATAGCTATCATGTTGAAGTGAATTAGAAATAGAACATGAATAACACTGAGGTGTACCGAGGACAGAACGGAGTTCACGTAAGTTGGTTGGTGATGTTATGTGCATTCATGGGGATAACCGTAATAAATCTGGTTTGAAACCATTATTATCACTGACAAAACCAATGTATGGGAAAGGAGAAACTGAAAAATTACACTACGTTGTGTTAATGGCTATGATGAAGTCAAGAGATCGTTTTAACAAGGAGAAGAGGCAAGAGTCACTGACAGATTTGTCGTAGTATCAACAGTAAAGTCATTCTGAATGGCTTGTAGTGGTCAAGACTAGTTTCTGAATAGACTAGGTAAATGCGAGCGTACCTCACTGAGCTACCGATGATAACGAAATGAACGAATGGGAGAAAACATTTACAAGGCTGAAGCAAGTTACGGCAATCAAATGAATGACTTACAGGAAATGTTCACAAGTGTTCAAGGTGACGAACACAATATTCTAAACTACCAGTATCCTGAAGTGGGTAATATTACTGAGTTGCCGTGGACTGCCGAAGCGCGATCCGGGATGCGTTGATGTTCGTAGTACCACGGAACCAAAAAGTTGGATGATAGATCCGTGTAATATCGTCAAACGACTGCACAACGGAGAGAAGAGCACAAAATTTGCATTATATTACGAGGTCACTTTCATCAATTCGAACAACATGCAAAACTGATACAAAATGTTGTTGCACAGAAGTGAAGCATCGTTTGCACCCAAATATAAAGAAGCCATTACAGGCTTCATGGTCATCTGAACCCTTAGTAATTGTGAAAGTGGTATCTGGGAGTAAAGCTGACGAAAGGTGGAAAATTATGCGGATAAAGTCGGAATGGTTAAATAACCAATGTTAAGTTGCTTAGCGCCTTATCAGTTGGCATTTAAAAAGAAGTCTCTTTTAAATCGATTTTTGAAAGGACTTCAGAACCCGATTAACCATGCAGTACGTCCTGTTGTCATTCTTCTTTGGAAGTACGTTGTAGCAGGCGTGTATGCAACGTAAGCTTGTAGTCGTCACAAATTTTCATTGTAATTCCATCAATTTTCAATGACGTCCCCATCAGTGTCACCCAGTTTGATGATCCAGCTGACATTATTGCTTCTTTATCATACATGGGTTGCAATTCTTTACACAAATAGAGTGATTCTTCTCTTAAGGAAGACTAGATTCTCCGAATCTTCAAGTTCCACCCTTGATATTCACATTCCTCCTGTAGACTTAGAACAGTCGATAATAACTTGTTTAATGTCAGCCTCATTCACTTAATCAGCAAAGGGACGTCAAAATATAGTAAACGTAGAACTCTAAGGGATAGAATGTGCTGAGATTCAGACTAAAGTTAGCATGGGGTGACTTTACTGGTACGATAAAAAAACCTGCAAGAAAGAATGAACGATCACGAATATCAACCTTCATGATTGCGGTGTTGTTGACTCAAAGTTACCGGTATCAAGGAGGAAACTGTGACTGTTGCCAGAAGCAGACACTAATGTTTTCAAAACATACACAGTATTCCGAGACAATAACCGGTAAAGAAAGCATGCAAATGTATTCACTCAGTATTCACCTTTGACGATATAAACGTCTGGACCTGCATACCGACTCCGCAGTAGCACGACCGTCTTATGGGTCTATTTTAATCGTTTCCGAGAGTCTAGACTAAACACTTGAGAGACACTCAAAAGGCAGTCAAAAAAACTTATGTAGACTTTTTCACGCGGCGAACGCTTGTCGGCTCGCCTCTATAGAGCCCTAATTAACCAACAAGTCCTATCTGTCAGCTAAATCTCCAAGAACTAACGACACCTTCGTATAGAGACATTAAGCGTCAGTAATTTCAAAAAAACAGTTTTGAGTGATAGATGTACTATGGAAATTCATGAAATGTGCACAATGAAGGATGATTCATTCGTCCGATGCATTCCATTTCTCTCCTTGGTCGTTCTGTTTCTTGCATTATTGTGATGAACATGACTGACATGCCTTGTCTTCTGTTATGTAACTGTTTTACTATTCAAATATCCTGTACAGTTGGTTGATACATACGATTCGACAGTATACGTTCTGTGTTGTTGTGCCTAACTGTGCTTTGCGACTTATATACGTTCGATCGTTGTCCTATATAGTTCAGTTTTAATTACAACAATTATGTATCCATGGTTGAATTTTTCATTGTAAACCACCTGCGATACTCCGACACACCCGTGTTTTTTATATGGAATTCAACAATGTACTGTAGTTATGCACTCAACCTGCAACTTGCCAATTATTGCGCACACGAATGTTGTTGCCGTCAGTTATGTAATAGGCCAACGGAAATTGAGGAAAATGGTGAAGCCTTCCAGTTAATACTAAAACAAATAGTTGGAATCGAACTGAAAGTTAATGTTGAGAACACAACAGTGTGAGACTCTGGCAAAATCAAAGAGAATATAACAGTGATCATATATATCAGTGTGAGATCTGTGGAGCACTGATCAACACAGTTGTCTTGTGAAAGCGTGACCGAAGTACTAGTCCCGGCCGCGGCAAAAATATACACTACTGACGAGCTCCAATGAGAGCGAAACTTAAGTCTAGTACTTCTTTTTGAAAGGGGCCGGCTGAAAAATCTATGGGAATGCGACTGTTGTGATCAGTTGTGAGTGATGTTCAATCTGTACGAAAACCATAATCCGCTACCACTAATCGATAATCAGACACTTATTAGTCAACGCTAAGTGGATATTAATCAGGAAACAAAGTGAACATGCGGCGATTTCGGTCCAGTAACACTTTCCAGAATCGAAATCAAACTGGAATAAATTTTGACAAGGATCAGAGTCACTCATTATCTACCACTCTGATCATACGATTGTTATTTGAAAGAAAAACCAGCGGTTTCAAATTGCAACAATATGCAGATGCACATCACGCATTTCAAACGGCCGGTTGTTTTGAAGCCGCGTTCGTAAAATCATGGGTATATAAAGTACCTAAACAACGATAAAATACCTGTGAATCAGCTTTAAATATGTAACCCAGATGATACTCAGTTTTCTCATTGGTCAACTGTCAAACAGTTGAGATGATACACTGTGATAATGAAATTGATGAGCGTCTTATGTAAGATACTCAGAAGACACTCAAAAGTCGGTCGACTGTCTTAGTGTGTTACCGGGACTGGATACTATCCAGTTCGCCACAAGTGAGGCACATTACCTGTTTCTGGGGACACAGTTGCCGGGAATAATGTGTATTCTCAAACTGTCATAGCAGTGAGTGCGTATTATTTCCGTTAGATAAACTGACGAATAACCTTGGCGTACTGGAATCAGTACGCTGTTTGAATATGTGGTTCTGTCGTAGGTGTATGCAGTGTGCCGCCATATCGTTTCACTACATATACTCCTTTCCGCTTCCTTTTAGGCCCTCGAACACGCGGTGTGGCCCGTCCGTGTACTGGGCTAAGAAAGATGACCAACCAGAGCCCGCGGTCAGTGGTCAGTGACCGTGAAAACACCTCTGATTGGTGGTTTTCTTCCGGATTGTAGGACCCCTTATAAATATGTAGACAAGAACATGATTTGCATTGAACCTCCTTCGGTGTCTGTGTTCTGCCAATACACGTTTCTGGTTGACTTATGGCTTTTCTCTTTCACGAAGCAGACCTTATTTTAATTTGACTGCGAATGTTCGACAATGTGTGTCATCAGCCGTGACTTACTCATTGGACTATTACACTGTTTTAAACTTAGGCTGTCGCTATTAGGATGACTGCACAGGAGAGCCTCAGTGGAATTTCTAACTCCTTTTGCATCCCCATACGTTTCACATACTTTATGAATGATTTGGAACTTTCTGTTACCATACGAATGAAGTTCCTTTTGTTACTCTAGCATGTTAAAGCCAAAAATCGGTCGATCACGTTGTTGATCCTCTAAATGGGTGTCACGTTCCCATTTAGCTGCTTATGTTTGCAACCATAGAACGGGATTTAGAATCAGTTGAGATTTTGCCCGTTTCAGTTGTCCAAAAATTTCACCGGTTAGAAATGTTGGTGGAGTATTTCCGTTTGTGCAGGGTAGGAACACATAGGTTGGTGACTTCTGGGTAACCAACCTTTTCACAAGAGCCTCACCATCTTTGCCAACGGAATGTAAAAATGTAACCTTCTTTTTCTCATCCAAATGGGATAACAAATGTCAAACTTTTCCAAGTAATGTTTCACTCCACGAAAACATTTGACTTTATCTGTAATTGGTTCACTTCAGCAATCATTGCCAACGGTTCCAAAGCGAAACGTCAAAACGCTACAATTGAGGTTGAAGTGAACAGAGTAACGACCAAACGTGTAAGAAATGTGGAACGCCATGTGGTGTGACAACTGAACGTATATTGTTGAACTGCATGTATTGCTTCTACAAGAAACCGAGGTAATGAGACAAATGTACAACAAAAATAGAGACAAAGCATGTTAGTCATGTTGACCATACCTCATTTTATGATGGTTGAACAACGTTAATACACAAGAGCGCTCTTCGGATGTATGAGATTGTCGTATACACTGACCTCGTTTATGGGTTTTTGAAGTTCTTGAACTTCAGGAGAACACACGGTCTCTAAGACGAAAGCTTTGGACTTCAATACATCTACTTACTTGACCGATTTTTCAGTATTCTGGCACTAGTTGAGCGTATGAGCTGTGTGCCTGAGCAAACGGACTTCTATTTACCGAGCTCCACTACAAATCTCAATGATATCTGGGTAAAAATTGACAACGTAACCCAACGCTGAACCATTTAAGTTTGAGTTTACAAATTCCATAGTAAAATTTTTGATGCAATTCTCTAGAAGTAGGAGGAGCTACTCCTTCCCATTATTTTTTCTTTAAACAACGGATCGGGGTCATGTAAATTAGACCGTTTCACTGTTGTCGGATGGTTTGAATGACAGTTTGCAATCCAATTCATCCTAAATCCTTTTATCTGCTTCCCATCCTTCATCCATTAGGTGAAATTGCATTTTTGTGTGCACAAATTTGGAAATATTACTGCCGGTGACAGAAATCTTCCACAAGCTCTTTTTAGTTTTACTTTACTATATGACGAGAGATCCATTTTACTACTCGTGTTAATTTTTTCATTCATTTTGTACATAGAAACAGTTCTATTTATCGTCATAGGTGCTGAAGATTCTCCGCGCTGGGAATCGTTTAAACCTAAAAAGTTGTTGCAAAAGATCACATAACAAGTTTCACGAAAACCCAGAGAAACCAATAGATTAAATTTACCAGGACTTTCGAAAATAGGCACGCGGTTGTCCAATCAATAAATCCGGATACATTCCCCATTGCGTACATTTCCCCGTTGGCGGGTATCCGTTAAGTCATTCTCCATTGTCGTACGTATGTTTCAACATCCACTGTCCATTGGTAACACATAATTATACTTCTATTCTGCTCAATTCATTCCATGGTCCATTTCAATTTGGTAACTGACGTTACTGCAGGAATGGTCTAATAAATCTCGTTTGAATGCAAATTGTTCGTAATCAATCGTCAGTCCGAATATCATAACGGTGAAATCGGTTGACAAATTTTGAATCATTTTCGTATCAATCAACTACTATCATGTCTAAATCAGACATATTTATGCAGACCACACAAACCAAATACCCTGTCACACTAAAAGAATTTAATTAGTCTACTAGGTTCGGTGGGCAGTTGGTAGAAACAGACGTAACTACTTGGTTTTTAGAGCACTGTATCGACCATCTGCAATTTCCCGAAGAATATTCAGCAGTTCGTCGAGAAAACTTCACAAAAGTTATTGGGGCCTTATTGGAGCGGCAAATAATGAACGAGAGTGACACGTGGACGAGTGAACTAAATATTTTCAAAACAGAGCAGTATAACGGGATTCGGATACTGAAAACATGAACATATACTGCGGCCTTCCAACTTAGAAGATATGTCCCACAAATTGTCGCCCGTGTGCGAGACAAGTGAAAAACAAAACTGCGCAATTAAATCATGTCAGTGAAACCGACAGCAGAATCCTCACGGGATCGTGAATACCTTTTCATATTTAATACCAAATAAGTTTACCACTAAAGTATTGTCATATATAAGAAACCTCCCCCGTCCTAGATGTAAAACTGGGCAATTCAGTTCAGGAACCTTGAACATATAACCCAATTTGCGAAGGTAGATAATGCGAAGGACAAAATATCGATTATGGAAAAGCCTCTGATACAATCAGTGCTAAACAAGAACCCAACACGACCTATCGATTCAACCACGTTTGCGACAGTCAGACTAGCAAACACTGCCGTCCCTAAAATTTACAGGCTACTTCGGGTTAACGGGAGCATAATATATGTGATCCATCTTTGACAAATTTGATTCTCCGTATCATGCAATTGCGAAATTGACTGTTAACACACTAAAGCCAGTAAACAAAAATTCAATAATTAAAAATATGGAATATTCGTTCGGCTTTGTTGAAATCATAGAGGAAATAAACGTAACACTGAAGGAAGTATTATCATTACGTGTGTTTACAGATTATTATTGTATTCACGGATATTCTGACCAAAGAGATCCCTGGAGTTCTAGGTGACTTCGCAGAAAATAGTCGCATAGGCGTAGCGTTGCCGGCAAAATAAATAAAACAGTTGTAACACCGTTGAAATTATGGCGTCAACTTTCACTTTTTCGGCAGAGTATACCGGTGAAAGGATGAGACTGTAATGTGATCATCATTAAGGCTATTAATGGCGGATCGTTTCTATAACCAAGCTAGATAATTGTACAGTAGTTGCGTAGACTGGATTACTTACACTTTACGACCAATGTGTAGACTACGTTGTGCGTACAAAAGATTAATCAGAGTCCCAAGAGAATACTGGAACCGTTCAACTAAGGACATCAGGATGTCCGTTCGTCATAGATCCAGAATCTTCCAAACGTTTCGCAATTACGGACATCTTTCCGACTCACCGATTGGATGGAAACATACAGATAAAAACACACCATAATTTGATTTGGACTGGGCAATATGCTCATTTTTGCAGTTCTTTACCATTGCATCAGAAATTCTGTCCCACCTGGCGGATAAAACAAATAAAATGTGTCATCAGGATAATAAGGAGGAGAAAAGTTGATTCACATTTGACCTACTGGTTAAGAACTGCAACTCGGAATAACTAATCCATAAGAACAGTTTGAATTACACGACATTATGCAAACCACATATTGAAGACGAAGTGTCTCTTTGTACTTTATAGCATCTTAGTGCCGATGATGCTCCTAAAATTATCAGCAATAAATGAGCGCAGCACTAAGCAGTACCTATTCTGCAAGCTAACTGCATGTCCAGTCTCATTATGTACACATTTAGAGCCATCGAATAAAAGATGAACTGATTGTGTGTGTGCTAACTTTTACCATCTGTACCACTTCTATTTTTTATTCGGAACACGTTAGGCAGGTCTGATTACGCGATGGTTATTTGGATGCAATCAGGACAGCCGTATGATACGATTAACTCATGGCTTAGCAGAAGCCTGCTGATCGTCGATCGCTGCGCACTTACTGAAGCCCAGCTGTCTAATCAATCCTGCAAAACCATTCAGTCTGATCTATCGTGTCTGTGGTGAACCATAAGAGCAGACCAAAATTCGACTTTTGACACATAAAAACCAATTTTGATCACCTGCTCAATTTCCAGTCCGTCAGAATAGCGTAGGGAGGAGAAGCCGCGATTCGAGTTCATCATCTTCCTAACCAGTTCAGTGACAACCTGGTCTGGCATTCTTTCTATTGTACGTTAGTAAGT
Organism: Paragonimus heterotremus; assembly: GCA_013368495.1. NCBI lineage: Eukaryota > Metazoa > Platyhelminthes > Trematoda > Plagiorchiida > Troglotrematidae > Paragonimus > Paragonimus heterotremus. Next base: position 168,342 of record LUCH01000618.1, on the reverse strand, counting down.
TTACTTGGCACTCAGTCAAAAAGTAGGGTGCCCGAATAGTCCATCACCTGGGGATTACTATTTTAAAAGCGAGGTGACGATATTATATAATACGACGTTTTCCCCAAGAACTGTTCGTTTTTCATCCACAGGAGAGAATCAGATAGATAAGTTTAGAAGGGTAACAAGCTGTACATTTCGAAATTAGTCGGAACAGAAAATCTCACTTGTTTGTCGACTGGTTATTCTATCTTGGTGATTTTATTCCCGTCTATTAGGGGATAAACGGTGCACTTAATGCCTAAAAAGATGGTCAAGCAACAACAGGGTGAACCAACCAAAGTACAACTAGTAGAAAACCAAAGTGCTTTCCGGGAGAGAGTTCTCGTTTGTTTCACGGAAACGATCCTGTCGATAATTCAAGCAGCATTGACGAAGAAAGCAGCTAAATAAAACGGTGTCCAATGAAGCATACATTTCGATGTGTGCAAAGCAATACACAGTTGAGTTGACTGATAATGAGTATGCATCCAGGCATCCAGGCATGTGGAAAAGCCGTATGCACAAAAATGTTGACTAGTATCAGGATCAGTTGAAAAATTGCATTTACTCAAATCGCCACACTGTGTAAAAGGCAAGCAACTGGACATTTCCATCCTAGCTACTGATCAGTCAGCCTTATTGACAAACCACGAGAGATAATGGAGTGTTCGAATAGAGATGCAGGTTTTCTTCAACCTTCTCAGACGTAGCATTGCCTGTTTTACAGTGGGTCGCGTCAGAAATATGCATATCACTACGGAGAATCTGATAGAGGTCAAAGACAATGGTTCCACCAAAATGGCTATCTTTTTGACTCCGCCGTGACACTTGACAGTGTTCCACATGGTTCTCTCAAGCATGTACTGGAAGCTTATATCATCTAAGGTGAAGTTCTCCGCTGGATTGTTTTTTTTTCTTGGCTGGACATTTGGGATTGAAACTTTGTCAGACTTCTCAACGTTAATTCAGAGTTCTGTAAGGGCTCTTCAGAAATAAGTGCTTGGTCCTCATTTGTTTCTCAGTTAGGTCAATGACATTTCGGACACAACTTCCATTAGTGCTCTTTCGTAGGATGACAACCTAAAAATCCGGAATGTTAGTTTTATTCCGTAGGCATTTAGAAAAGTTGTCAATACAATATGAGGAATGGACCAAACGGACGAAACTTTTATATGCAAGCGTAGGAGTAAACTGAGCCCGATAGTATCGATCAACATATGCATCAGTAGTGCTGTCCAACCGTTAGTTAACCGAGCACACTTTCTAGGCATTCATAAAACCACCTATGCTTACAGTGAATTGAATTCACCGGGGTTTGAAATGTCAGCGGCCTACCGGTTATACAAAAGATTTCACCAGTTTTGAAGCTTTTCGATAAAACCAGTTCGCGGAAGTGCACGCTTTGGTAATTTTATCAAGTAGATCACTAAGCAGGAGATCAAGCCAGGTTCTAATGGTTCTGGTCTACTTCCATCCATTAGATGTCTAGTGAAATATCAAGTGCATCTCTGGGACCTGAAATCAAACTAATATATAAATTAGTATTCAATTTTTCCTTCTGAAATGAATTTCCTTCCAGCCGCGCAACTGTTCGTTTGCACATAAAAGATGAGGCATAGACACAAAGAGCAAATCCTTTATGGTGTACTCCTGACCACTTTCACCAGGTTTATTTGCACACAATGAAAATAAAGAAAGTTTTACTTTGGCACACCTAGAACATATTGCACTAAACAGACAACTGTTGGTAAGCACAGCCCGATAATGGTGACACGGTAAGTACCAATAAAACCTCACGCTAACTAGTATACCTGTCATTAGCTATGCCAATATACCTAAGGGGTCAAATTAGCCTTGCAGTTTGTCTCCTAGATTATCATATCAACATTTTTAGACGAAGGACAATTACGACGGTCCTTCGGTAGCGTGTGATGCGTATGCGGTCTGAAATAAAATCCCACCAGTTCGAGGTTGAGCTACATAATATGGCTTTCCAAAAACTTTCCGTAATGTACCTTTACCCCCAGCTTTTGTCCATGGGAATGAAACACTGTGTACCCTTTTGCGGTTTCGCTGGCCTTTTGTTAGCAAAGGTGAAGAAGGTAGTAGAAAATTGGCCCTATTTTGTTAAGTTAGGTTCACATTTGTACTCTAATCACTTCGAAAACTTACGGTAATCAGCCTGACCATGAACATAACAGGTCGATTCAACCAGTGGAGAATCCGTGTTAGTCATCAAAGACAACAATTCTGTTGTAACTTGATCTACGGTTTACGATTGAGAAAACAGAAACGAAATAACAGTCGCTGAAACGGCGGATAATAGCATGACGGGTAGCGATAATGAACTACGGAGTATATGCGGCCAGTTATTCTCTTCCCTCCCAACCCATCCACCCGAGGTTACCACATGAACAGTGGGAAAATACTGGCCTTAAAACGGAGTCTCCTTACATCACTCAGCTCTAAAAGAACATGGCTCCAATCCGTTCGCATTTATAGCGTTTGAGACTAGAAGCAAAATAAAGTCAAAGGGAATGGACCAGACAAAAATTCAGACATTGTTCAGACAGACAGAGTAGGCGTGTGGTCAGGATAAAAACAACGGTTGTCACGATGGCTGAGGACGTTCCTGAAAACTGAAGCGGTAAGCGACCATGACAACTTTGAAAGTCACTCACAAGTGTACTTTGATGGTCGTCTTGTCACATAATATCTTCGGGGAACTGGCAACCTCCCCGGCAAATTCTAACTTCCCTAAAACCCCGCTTATGTAATTGGGTGGATTAGAAACCACCAAGTCCACCCGATCAAAATGATCTTCTACACGCCGTCTGATGCACAAAGTTGTGAAATTTTGGAGCTTATTAGCTGACAATCTATGGATGCTTGGAAATGTTGCTAGACTTATTCTGAATGTCCCCGAGCCCTTATTGGACTATCCGCTAATTCTAGTTCGACAGCCTAGTGGTTCTCTTTCAACTTAGTAGTGGTGAACTTCAACAGAGCGTTAACACTACTTTTAATGCTCACTTTATGAGTAATGCGTGTACACATTGAAACCGGAGTAACTACCGCTGTAAGCAGCAGAACTCTTAGGTTTGATGGAAACTGCAAGAACGCTAAGTGACGCGTAAGAATTCAGAAGCTCTAAAGTCCGAACAAGTTGAATCAGTTACTGTGGCATTACTAACGAAGCTATCCGTGAGATAAATTTTATGCTACGGTGATCTCTTGGACCCTGGCTTCGGTGTGCAAAACAAATCTTGCATAGTTTGGATTTGAAACCTCAATAGGATGTGTACAATAAACAACGTTTGGTTTGGGAAGGTAACAAAGGATTGTTAGCCGTTACAAGTTACCAAGAAAGGTTCAGCAAATATTGTCTGAATTGAGAAGCGAGCCTGAGAGTACAAGAATCCCAACAATAACTGCTATCAACATCTACAACTTGCTCCTCATCAGATAGTTTGTTCAAAACTATGCGTAGAAGCACAGTTGCAGAATTTTGCTAAGACCACCATCAAGGAAATGCCATTCCTAACACCGAAAGGTTCAGTACCGCAAAATCTGAATCAACTGCAAGCAAAGCGCAGTCAGTTAACTAGCACCACAAAAAACAATCAAACAGACACATACCTCAACGGTTGCACTCGGAATTATCAGTAAACTAGAGCTGGCTTAGCGTCTCTACGGAGGTCACCAAATTATCCTGTAGCAGGAGGAGAAATTTATCATTAGAAACGAGGAGTTGAGGCTGTTGCAGAACGACTTCGAGATATTTTGGTTCGGCCATGGCAGAACAGGACTCCATTGATTAGGTCTTGTAATCTTAAGCAATGCTCTCCTGATTGACTTTGACGAGCAAGCTGGCGGTGTATTACTAAACAGTTTGTCGGTCCTTGGCAGAAGTGAATTTTTCCTGGGATGACAATAGGGCTAGAGAATTGGGTTGATGAACGTTCTTTTTACAAATGCTATGTTAATGGCTCTTCAGTGCTGTTCGCTTTTGACAATTTCACTACCACTTGAAAATCTGTCTGAAAATCTCTCTGATATACACAAAGAAGTGTCGAACGGAGCGTTAAGTTCCTGATATATCAGAAGTTCCAGGCTCCAGGGCAGTCTCTGGGAAGTCACACGGAATCGACAATACTGACGGTTGCCTTCCGTTTAGCCTATAGCTTACAGGACCAGTTTAGTGAGAAAGGTTCCTCACAGAACAAGAACCTAATGCCCAACCATAGACATACAATCTGATGAAGAGCTAATGAGAATGAGTGCTTGATTAGCGCTGAAGAAGCAGGTATACATTATGAGAGAACTTAATAAGAACAGTGTAAATCAGAACTCTAAGGTTGCTTTTGATCATATTCATTCTGTTACGGAAGTGTGTGCATTATTCACCTGCGTGATTACTCTCAAATATCCACTTTGTTCATCCTCAGAAAACTCTGCTCCCAGGTTATCTACGGGTTTACATGCGATTTCTCTGATGCGTACACTAACAGAACGGATGGAAACTTACGGGAGAGAAAGGCAAAACATGTATTTAAGCAGCTGATGATAAAACACCAATGGACATCTCGACACTCGAGCAGCAGTTCAGTAATTGATTGTGACAGGTCATGTGGTTACTCTTCTGTTTCATCTTAAGTCGTGTCACATAGTCGTAACCACAAGTTGGTGAAGTTTTCCGAATCACTGTTAGTCGAGTGTCATACACCCAACGTCTATTGAAAAAAGTGTCGATGCATTTTACGGTGCATTCACTTTCAGCATCTTGTCAATGAAGTGTTTAACATATCCTTTCATAATTCTCAGAGTTATTGTTTTACATAATCGAATGTCTTATGTAATCTAGGGGTGACAATGAAGGAGACGTGTGACTTTTTAATGTATGCTCTCTGTTACATAGACTGGTTGAAATGTAGTAATTTTAAAAGGGGAAGCGAACATAAGACAGAATCAAAGATAACGTGCTTTCTTGTTGCAAACCTACAACACAGAGTTCTAGCCAACGAGCAAACGAGGCAAACTTTAAAAGGCCTGCAATAGTTTAACACAAATCCCTGGTAGATTATTGGTTGAACTGACCCATAATTGTTTCGGACTGTCGACCCATAGTTCTACGGTATGCATACGTATATAAACTGTTGGATAAAATGTGGTATTGCTCAGCTCGTCCGGACCATGTAAGTATGTGCACACAAATAAACTTAATAAATGGTCAAGTTCGCCGGTTAGCCGGAAAACATTCGATATGATAATGAGCTGGCCTTTCTGTCTCCACCTGTTGTATATTTAGACAAGTGCACTCACCATCGACCGTACAGTTTTTGATTTTTGACCAACTTCTCTTCTTTTGTCAATACAGTTTCACGCGAAATCATCGTGTTTGTCACCGTTCCTTCCCAGTGGACAACATATATTGAGTGCCGGGCAAACAGGAAAAGTAAACAGGCTGTGCGACTCGTAAGAGTTCTTGTGAGATGAATGAAACTCGTTTATGGGATTTTACTGATCATTAAGAGCACTGCAATGCTGTTGAATTCGGTCTTTCTGAAAGCATTAATGATGACTGTTTGTTTACTAGGTCCGTGTTAAGCAAATAATTGTCGTTTTAATCCGGAAAAGTCGACTCACTCAGTCCCTTCCACCAGATAACAGGAGGTTCATTGGCTGGTCTATAGTTGTCTTATAAGGTGGGAATATTCTTGCGAACTTCAAACCTCCCACACCAGCGCTTATACACGTGTACATTTCCCTGTAATAGTTTGCTGTGAAATCGCGGCTCAGTGGTTTGCCTTCCAGTCGAAGATAAAGTTTGTCCCCTGACAGTCCATATACGGAACTAAATAGAACTATGCTGAGTAGTTTGAACTGGCAGGTGGTTCAGTCAACGATATATGCCAGATAACACAGTGGATTGGTACGGTGTAGTGTGCACTAACATCAACAATTTACATCATTCATTCACGGTGGGTAACCATTCATTCACCATCCATGTAACAGTGAAACGATCTGCAAGTGAGAGTTGTGTCCCTTCTGTATTGCCTAAGAGACAACAAGCGCACCTATCTACCCTATCTTTTCATTTGTGGATAGGTACATAAATACGAGTTTCAGAATGTTCATTACTTAGTTGCAACCAACATACAGTTGTGTGTGAATCCAGACCATGTGTCGGGTTGCACGGGCTAAATATTGCCTAGTCAGCCAGGCGATTTCAGTAGATGGATTGAGAAGAACAAAACGTTACGATCAAGTTGTAATACTCTGTATTTCAGCCACTTCATGTGGCCTTCCCAAGATGAAGATATCCTACAACTGATTAGTGATCGAACTGTTTTGGTCAAGAAACAATGCAACTTGGCCAATCACCGTGTGTTCAGTGTACTTTGTTCTCCCACTGAGATGATTTTACCCTCTCTGTCAACTGGATTGCATGAAAATAGTTTTCGTTCAACTGTGAGATCCTTATCAGCTTATCGCACTCCTGGAAGGCAGATGACTCCGTTTAACGGAACTGCCTAACTAGTCAACCAGTGAGGTAAAAACGACTCCATGGACATCTGGTGACAACGCAATTAAGGTTTTGTTTCTGATATCGCATCGCAACCAGGAAACCGACAATGGCTAACATAATTATTATATGGATCAAAGTTGTTCGCCTCGGTAGCCACTGTGTGATCGAGCAATTCAGCACGTTGTCTTTCAGAATTCAACAAAACAGTTGTGGGCAAAACAATAGAGGGACACGTAAGACAAATCGTGGGATGGCTTGAAAAGTTGATAAACCCCACGTGGAAATAAAGTGAAAAACAATTGACAAGATAGTGAAGAGGAATTCTCATCAAACCTCTGAAAGAGTTCAATGCATTAAAAGATAAGATTTAGCTGTGCACCATTTGCGAGCACTGCCTGATCAAACCCACAACTTTTTAGGCAGTTAAACGAGACATTACTTTCAAGTTGAACATAAATCAGAGTTAATGGCACCATTCGCATTAAAATGAACTTTACAGTCAACCTTCTTTAAAAATAACAACCGATTTAAGGTTTGCTTTTGTTAGGAATCGTCACACGGTCCGGTCTAGAATCTCGACCATGCAACCACAGTGACCATTACTTCATTGACCCCACATTAGGCATAACCGGGTTATCTTATCTAAACATTCAGTCACTTTTACTTGTCGGCAAGCATCAGGCTAACTGATCGTCTCCATAGGAGACACTGTTACTCCGCGTTAATCCGAGTCCATAACCCCTCGGTTATGACTTGTCGAGCAGATCGAATACTTTGATCTCATTAATAATGATAAGCTATCTTTTAGACAACTGGTCATACTGATAAGCATAAGCTGACAAAGTATTATTACAGGCTGTCGTCATTTTGGGTTAAACCTAACCAATGAAAACAACTCTTATGAAATGTTGAACTGAATGTTAATTAGCGCTGGAACCTAGCACTGGGTTAGAGCCTGTTTGCGCAACTGACAAGAAAACCTCTAGGTTAGCTGCAGTGAAGTTTGGTGACCCATTCAGGTAGTCGGTTGGCTACTTATAAAACTGTGTAGCGTGTGGTATGCAAAGGTCTACAAACTGAAAACACACATAATGCCCATAGTGCGGTCGACGCGCAACAACTACCGATGAAGGATTAACTCAAATAATTACTCCGGAAGTCACCGATAGTTCTAAGAAAATATCCACCAGCCGGATGAGAACAGTGCAATGTCCAAAACTTCTTGTGGTGAAGTTTGCCTAACTCTTTCCTCCAGTGGTTCAAACAAAATGAGATCTTATCTGAGAGACATTCAATACGTGTCGATTGTATGTAATTTGCAGGGTGGTTAACTCTAGAGGTGAGTTTTCTTCTGGAAACAGCAGAAGTACTTTTGAGTCCTGGTTGTTTGCTGAAAGTGTAATAAACGAGCCCGGCTTTCTCTGAATACCGAATATCAGTTTGCATTGTAGTAATGTTTACTACATCATACAAATCTGGAATTCTAACAATCTGAACATTGCAATTCTATAGTTTTAGCAGAGTTGTTCTGCCTCATAATACTCTGGTATAGTGCGATAACAGTGACGCTGATTGTCAGTTTCACGATTCCGCTGTGATGCCGACACAAAGATGTGCCTGCATTAACATCAGGTGTTCAAGGAGTCATTCTGCTTCCTTGACTGACACATTAGGTAAGTCAATTACTTTGAACCATTCATTTACCCAGAGTGGGATAAGTTAGCAAGGAGCTCCCGGCTGACTTGAAACTAACGACTTTGTGCAATTGTGGACTGACACACAGGTGTCAGTTGTAACATTCGTGACCGTGAACTTATTAGAGCGGTTCCCACATCAATCAACCATCTAGAAAGGAAAAGATGATCGTTTTGAACGAGTACAGAGAACAGGTATGGACTTTATAGGCAAAAGTAAAAAATAACTTGAAGAAACGTTAGTTTTGCTGGTGACGAGGACAAGCGATCGCCCCATACTACTCATATCACCGCTATTCAGTAGCTGGGCAGCGAAGTGGCGACAGGAAAAACACGTTTGACTTGGTTATTTTTCAAGGTCCAATCTCCGGTCTAGCCAACCTTGTGAAACACTGGGTTTTCGTTGGATTCAAATGAAACTGCCTTACTGAGAACCAGCATGGGATGATCAGGATTTGTTGTCAAAAATCCAATTCATATATATATATATGTATTTGAATATAACCACGGATATATGAATATTGTCAGTAGATGATTCATAGTGCAATAAAGAGCTACTTTTGACAGTTAAGCAAAACAATGTAGGCTGTTTGGCAGTAGTTATAAAATGCACTTTTTTCCCAGTAGACGTACCCTGTAACGATGAAGTTTAAAAATATGTAACGTAACAGATTTCTGTCTCTGAAGCCCATGTTTTCACAAATTATTATCAGCAGCCATCCCATCACGACTTTTAGTTTTCTTGTAGTAATTCCACCGTTAAAACGGAATGTCAGATGTTAGCATTAGACAACTATTTTTAAAAAAAATTGTTGATTAACCGGAAATGTTCAACCTGAAAGTAGGTAACATTATTCACTTCAAATTGCATAGGTTTATACGGATTAACTTGATTAATTCACTGTTCGCTGTGATCAACTTTACCTGAAATTTGTGAACCTAACAGCACAGTTTCCTTCAAAATGAACGTTCCCATCGCGTGCATTCCTGTGAGGCTTTCACTTGGCTTAATAGGCAAGTGGAGCCATTTTGCATAGATACTAAAAAAAGCATTCTAGCGTAAATACTGTTGATTAATGTGCTTCATTCTGGACCACTATTTTACCAGTCAGTTGCTTGTAAACGTTTACATCTGTAGAAAAGTAACCCAATGAAAAATGTATAATCAGCAAAAGCAGATTTCATGCCCGAATACAACCCAAACTATCTGTTCGCGTACAATCCCTAATGAAATAAATATCTTTTTAGAGGCTTTGAGTTTATTTTTAGGGAGTTCCTCTTCGTAGATTAAGGATGTGTTGATTTTATAAAACTAAATCAAGATGAGGACGACTTAACAAATAATACAACCGGACCGCATGGGAGCCGTAACCGTAAGTATGCGTTCCTACTAAATGAAAATCCCTTATCTGCACTGCGTTTATTATATCGCCGTATTGCAGACTCTCTGAAAAGGAGCACTCAACTTAAAGTGCAGCGCTTTCTGCTTGTAACGACAAATGCACACGCAGCTAGGCACTTGGGTTACCAATCAGGCTGATCTGTCGGTTTTTCAAGAATGTTTCACTAGTATTCTCAGTTTGCTAGTGGGAATTTCTCTTGAGCCAAATATTCAGGCTTATTGTCCACTTCAGTTGATAAGGTACAACGTGGAGCTACAAATGGATTATTACGCTACCTCCTCTAGCCTACCTAGATGAGCTACGCAAATCCGGACAGTTCTTAATGCACTACCAGCATACCACAGAAGACTTGACCTTAATATACAAGATTCTCCATCATTCTCAACCTCCGTTAGGAAAAATACTTGTGTCCTATAAAAGTAACCATTTCAGGAGTAACTACAATATCAGTAGTATTGTTCGATTTGCACTTAACACTTTCAGCATCTTGGTATGCCAATTCTGGAAAAATCTACCAGAATTAGTAGTAAGTGTGTCCGAAGTAGTACAATTCAGGCATATGTATGACTCATCAGTTCGGGACATCAAATCAAGTAATCATATGAGTTGACCACTAAAATCTTTGCGGTATAACGAGGATGATACCAATCACCTATTGTTTTTTTGTTTCACTGTGGAGCTGTTGTACGCATAATAGGCAACGTCTGGATTTCTACTTTGTTCATTATTCATGAATTTCCTCTCCATCAATCATTCTTTTGTTGACCTCTGAATTTGAAACAACGTTGTCATTTATTTTTTCTCCAACCGCCTTACATTGATTCAGATGTGTGTACGCCTTCACAGACTCATTCAACCTACGCATTTCGTATGACTTCTATGAGTCAAGTGAGTCATATCGTAACGAAGAATGACATGTCAAAGTGCCCAGTAAAAAATATCTTCCAGCTATTTAGGCTAAAGCATAAAAAGTACTTTACGAACTATTGGATGTTACATGTTTTAAAATTCACTGTCTCGCAACGGTTTATATGCACTCGCATCACTATGCTGCCAGACGTTTCAGTCATTGACAAAATCTAAATGACGATTATTTTCACCCGTTAACATTTGACTGGCAGGGTAACACAATTCGAGATCTATCTGGACTAAGAATTACGAAGTGAATAGTGAAGATGATTATATGTACTGAGGAACCTTTGGTTAGTCGCTTGCCTTACAAACCTTCAAATTTCGTCACACCTGGTCTGCCCCTACTGTTCTGTGTCCAAATTGCCTCAAATTCACGTTATATTTGTGTCACACGGCAACCATATACAGGTAGGACAATTGGTTAAACAAAACATCATTGTTTATGGAGGGGTACTGGAGTTATTAAATCCGTATATGGTTGTGTGAAACTATTCGTACGCAATGTAGGTTAAGAGATGTTTTCCCTACAAAAGACGCTTACTTTTCCCAGTAGTACTTAAGTGTCTACAAGTTTGTATCTTTCGGCTCACTGGTACAAGCTACTTTTAGCTTTAGTGCGACAACTTGCTAGGGATACCACAAGATATTAATCATGAGAGATGCCTCGCTCGCCAGGCCTAGTCATGTACATGTGCGGCTACGGCAGCTAAGTGGATCATCACTTCAGTTACTGGTTACAAAGACGGAACAGTAGCTGAAAAATGGGATTAAAAGTTACAGTTATGTTTTATTTGGGATAACCAAAGATATTAAGATCTAGCTGCCTATGCAGAAGGGTGAATTCATTGCTTACGAGCTCTCTCCCTGTACACTGTGAGACCGATTCCGATCGAAAACACCTAACTATTAGCCCCAAACTTATGATGTTAGCAAAGTTGTTAAATTAATTATCACAATTTAAAAGATGTGGCTGGGATTAAAAACTTCATCAATGGGTTAAAAGATGGGCGCCAAATCTAACCTACTAACTGTAACCTAGTGGAGGTCTTAGATGTTTGCAGCACTCTTCCCGTTGCAAACTCTGAAGTTCACTTTTCTATCCTATAGATACTAAGGCGAGATAGCGTAATATATATAGTCTTATCGTGGTTACTAAAGTTTTGGTGCATCTCGGTATTCCAACAAACGGATGTTCTGATTTACCTACATCAGACATGACTTGTGCCATTAACATGTTAAAGTGGCTTAGTTAATTTAGGTAACTTATGTAAGGACATGCTTAGATTCAGGGAAGTGTCTACTTCATCCAGTAAACAGCTATTCGAAGTTTTCGAGAACAGTTTTCTTGGGACTCAAAGAAAGTTGAGTTTAACAGTAATATCCAGGCATATTTGTGGACCATACATTTTTGCCAAACCAACCCGACCAGTGAAATGCCAAATAAGTGAATTTCCGAACAATGGTAAACTGTTTTTTTCCAACAATGTAACCGTCTATAGACTTTAGTTCTATAACGCGTATTTTGTACTACTGAGGTGAAATTCACATTCAGGTTGATACCGAAGTTTATGCCGTACTTGGCTAACCACTACTAACGTACATGATGATAAGCTCATCCACAATTCATGTCCTCACAACTGAACGAAGTCCTTGAGTGCACTCAGCAAAATACATTGCAGACGAAACTGTCAGTTATTTGACGAGCGTCAATGTCGCCAAAGAAAGATTGAACATACAAACTAAATCTAATTTACAAACTCACGCAATATGGTGTCCAAAAGAATGTAGTCTGCAATAGCAAGTTTGTAATAGACAATTCAGTTCTAGTTTTGACAAAGTACTAACTTCGATCAGGCCAAAGATTCCCAGCATTGCCTGTGTTTACTAACTTTCATACACTTCTGGATTAGACAATAAATTTCACAAAATCACCAAAATACAACACGGACAGAAGTGATTTATATTTAACTTGTTATTGAGTCTTTCGAAAACCTTGGTTTGATTTTTAAAAGACATTATTTTTGAAGTAAGATTTTGTCAAATTTTGTTCTGTGGTATTTAGATATATTGTTTTTTCTCTATGACGATTATTAACAAACCAGACGTCATAGACACGATGATCACCGAAAGTATTATCAACGGTATTGAACGACAGATTACTACATTCATTTCGTCGTTGAAGTAAAGCAATCGGTCCGAATCGTTTGTTTCGAAACAAAAATTCTGAATAGCTTTTAAGTTTAGATCGGTAGGCTAAGTAACAAAGGAAAAGGTAAATGTGAAAAGGAATTTTATTTTTCAAAATTAATTAACAGTGCAAATAAAACTAAGACTGAGTTTTATGGTGGTTTACGAAATGAAATTTCACACGCCTCTACCGTGTGGAACAACCAATCAATATAGTGGAATTCAGATTTCTTCGAGTCTTAATTTCTTCGTCAGTACATCTTTGTGTAATTTACAAAAATTTTCAAAAATGAGTGTTGCAAGCTAGTAGAGGGACAAATTTAAAGGCTTGAGACTGCGTTGCATCGTTAATGGGTTCTTTATTGAAAACCTGGGAACATGCTGTGCTTCGTCACAATGTAAAGAAGCGTACCTTATCTTGGATTTTAACCTTCCGTTAGAGATAATGAAAACTATGAGTGAACCGAATTCAGATTTATCAAGATATTTGTTTACTTAGAAGCAGAATAGAATGTCATACCATAATCTTTGAAGCAGTTAGCAAAATAGAGCCATATACACTGTAAATTCGATCTACGAAAATGGAACAAACAACCCTGGCTATTAACTGACGACCAATGCGGAGAAATATATTGAATTTTGTGTTGATTTATTCCCTCCATACCATAATGCGTAAATTGCCGACTCTTACAGAATGGCAAGCGTCAGTCCCCAGACAAGAAGCGGCTGACTTGCCTTCAGGTCAAACCAACCTACCATCGTCTTTTGTCAAATTTAGTGATGCCCAGTTGTGTTGAAATGTACCTGCCAATACTGATCTAGTCTGGTATTCATTTCTCGCTTGTTGACACTTCATTGATGAAAGAGTTTATAAAAGTTTAAACGTATAGCCTTAAATGTAACTAGCCCAGTAACCTACAAAATATGTTGGAATAATTGTTCAAAATGTTCATATTATTAACAGTCACTTGCACAAATTTTCTGAGTTGTTATGTGTGCAGATTTTTCAACTGAGGACATCGGTATCACCGAAGGTATATCGGCCAGTCATGCCTGCATAGAAAAGCTCACACGCGCAAACCGAAGTTTTCCTGCTGATAGAATAACAAGTAGAGTAAGTCAATATATCCACACCAATATGACATAAAGGTGAAAAACCTCAAATGAAACTAGCCTCACTTTTTCACTGATTCCACAGATGGATGGAATGCCGAAAACACAATCTCGGTGAGGAAATGCGACCGGTATTAATGGTGACTGACTTTCCGTACAACTAACTTGTGAAATAATTATTCGACATAATCGAGTTCATCAAAATTGACTAAGTACAGTCTGAAGAACACGATCGAAGTCGCGTATAATATATCAGCTAGCATCGTCAAGAATTAAGTAAAGCCTTTGAACGACAATTTGTTTTACACCAAGCTAATGTGGGTGGGCACAATCCGTCTTTGATCGTCAGAAATAGCCAATGTACGTTCGGGGGTTTAGACCACGTTATAACTGAATTCAGCACAAATTCTACTCCTGGAACTAATATCTATGTCGGCAACAGCTTTGGCTTTTAACCAGAACGGTCTTTGTCAAATCACCCACTCAGACTATCTCTATCTGAGAAGTACAAACAAGAACGAAGCTGGTTATGTAGTGTTGTTTTCATGGTGAGCATCACGTTACCCCATAAGGGTAATAACCTCCTTTGTTGTTGAAGTTTTATTTACCAATGTCTTTGCTGGCAAACTGACGTCATTTTATCACCATATCACCGAAAATAGATTGCCATTAGCAGTGCCCTTCAATGACCTAATCGAACTGTTGAAAGTATTCACGTGAAACATTTCTATTTCAGTTCAACTGCAGGTTTTGTAGAAAATTAGATGGTAATACAGTGAATAGTCTATTGACGCCCGTTTTTCCAAATATATCCAGAACAGATTTTGCCAGGTTGAACGGGAGAAATGACGATTCACAAATGTTTTGTTATTGTTTGCATGTGCTCTGTTTCAGAATCAACATCAGCAGGCAGACTTTGGTATTTCTTGAACGTCTTGCATCAAAAAGAGAATCTTAATGGAATAAACTAATAGTCACCTATATACTTGCAATGCTGAAGAAAGAAGAGGATGACCTGTCATCAAGTTTCAGTTCTTACAAGCCCATATAGACTGGAGAGTATCTAGAGTTTAATAGTTTTCATGCCAAGTGCACAGAAAAGTGAACTAGCTATTTTCCTCTTTCATGGAGTTTACCAACTTGCTGGGAAAGACCGGCTGAAACAGGTTAAAGCCATTCTGGGAAGCTCAGACAGGCAAAAGCTATTCAAAAGTTTTGTTTAGAAGCACTAAAAGCGGTGGGGAACACATACAGACTATTAGCAATCAAGTTGTATAACAGGGTCTATGGTTGTCTATCGTTTGTCGATTGCATGTTTCGGTTGGAAATAAGAATCATTTTAGAACGACGTTCGGATGCAAATACAATGTTTGGAAGAAAATAAACTACTCCTATAACAGAGGGACCTGGTGTTTTCTTACTCGTATCAAATGTGACCGACGAATCTGGTTATATGCGCAATTACAGCCAAATCTTTAAAAAACGCAAGCGTAGGGTCGTATGCGTCGAGAAACACTTACCCACACTGGTGAAGAATTTTTAGAGTTTTTGCGGAAGAACCCGATTACTAAGCATTTACATGCGACTGTCCATGCGGCTTGTCTTTGAAGCACGAACTACATGGCAGAGGACCTATTTGTGTGCCATTTGAATCCAAATCTTTATACGAACATACAAGTGGTTGTCATCCAGGCATTGTTATGGGAGTAAGCACTCGGCCTTTAAGCACTCTTTCCTTTAGACTTTTCTTTTTTATCTGCAAACGTTTTAAGGTGAAAAGTAACTAATATTTAATCGCCGCTTTCGAATTCCCAAACAAGTTTCAACCACTTCCCCATCAAAAAGAAGCGCGAAAACTGAACTTCACTTTTGTAAGACCTGATAACTGATGTACTTCTTTGCCATATTGAAGAGTTCAACTATGTCCACGTTTTTATGAAGAAGTCGCATTGGTCCACGTGATACTGAGTCTTTGTTATGTTTAACTGAATTATCATGCAAAAAGTTTGGCTCGATTCGCTCACGGATAGCGCTAAGTGTTCCCATTCGCCGTGAAAGGAGACAAAACAATCTTTTAATGGTAGAGGATCGCCTCTTTATTAATGCCAGATAAAGTGAGAGTGATGAAGTCACTGAATTTATTGCGTTTCCTATCCTGAGGATCGGAGAATCGGCACAGTGATCGCGGGAGAATATGTGTGTACTCCTAAATATTGAAAGTCGGTCGTGTCTAATGTGAAGCCAGTGGGGTAATGGTTAACGCGGGTGCCGCATAGCAACGCAAACGAATTCATCTTCTGGTTATGACTGTAGAGTACTAATCGGCTCTAACAAGAGCGAACCTCGAGAACGGTGATTCATTTTCAAAAGACATTCCTAACAGTTTTATACCACTCCGAAAGTAGCGACCGATTATGAGTGACTTTCAATTAAAATTGGCCAAAATACTCCACCACTTATCAGTAGTCGTTGGATATTGCTTGCTAAGATCACTTGAACTTGAAATATAAATATTTGCCCAGGCGCTTTAACCATAAGACTTTTGGTCGAACATATCCGTGTAAGTTGTTCGCGTTTGTTTTCTTGGGCATTTTTCTACTTGATCCACAAATGTCCAACTAATCACCCATTCTTTGTAGTTCATCATTCTTTGCGCCGAACTTGCTGCCTCATATCACTGTCCATCAATGCTTGCCATCTTGATTGTTCTTGCCAGCAAGTGACGCAGACGTCAACTGATTTTCCGACATTGGCCAGTGTGCAACCACACGAATAACTCATTGAAACAATTACAAAACCAAACAATGAGATGCGAACGTAACATCCGTGTGTAAGACATTTGACGTGTTATGTGTGGTCTTCTACTAATTCATCTGGAGAGGTCACTGTATAGAATACCGTTTAATGACATTTGTCACCATCATCTGACGTCAGTTTCGTCGAGCTTCAGGGTGCAACGTTTCCTGTATTCAACTTTTCTTTGCGTGGCATCCACATTAACTCCTGCAGAGCCCTTCATAAATGCAGGCAATATAATTTTGTGCACAACGCATCCATTCCTTCTTCGCTTAAAATGCCAAGTTGCTTATTCTCATACCAGAGTTATTAACTATGTGCATCTCATTGTTTTATGTGTGTAGCAGCGGACTTCGGTTTTCTGAAGGGGTTGAACATAATCCATAAGTGATCGCTGTCGAATTCCCATAGATTTTCCGGTCATCCCTTATGGAAAATAAGTACCACATTTGTACTGAGCCCTTTTTACAGCTCGTGAGTAGTAGTGCATATCTTTGTCACGACCTGGACTAGAACTCTGACCAAGCATTCATGAGACGGTCATGTCCACCATTGTGCCACTGCTTTCATATGTCATCAGTGAGCACTCAACCACACCTGTTTGTGAGTAATGATCAGGTTGCCCGATCACCTCGAGCGGGTACTCAGTAGATGTTCTGTTAAATCCAAACGATGACCCCTCCACTAGTACTTCTCCCGAAACCTTCTACCTTTTGTCAGCAATCAAACGTCGCTCAACAAATTAATGATTTCTGTGAATTCAACTTGCAGATTAATCCTGGTGGACGGGTCGTTGATTGAAATTAACAATACATTTGTTGTGCCTCCTCTAGAGGCGACTGCTCATTCACAGCAGTGGTGAACACAGTTACCTCATTAAGACGTGGTCGGAGTTCCAGTCCCGGTCGTGCCAAGAATATATACTAACACTATAAATTTATAACAAGAGTGAAATTCAAGCCTGGTGCTTCATTTCGAAACGGACCGGCTGGAAAGTCTATGATAATACAACAGCTACGATCCGATTTCTGCCAACTGCAAAAAATTAGAACCTTCAGGTGATTTTTTTACGTGACTAAGTAACCCTGATCCATGAGTGACTTTGATTGAGTCAGTAACGTCAATAACGTTGATAACACTTACACCAATATCAGGAAATTCTTTCATTCATTGGCCAACGTTTATCACTATTTTCCAAATAATATCTTTTAGTCGACCGATCTGTAAGTGCACATAAAAGCTCTGCCCGATAACCTGTTCACTTACCTTGCGTTTGTTGTCAAAAGGTGTTGAAATTTGTCAAAACGTCATAACAGTTATTATGTTGTATCGAAATTTCCAGTAAAATTATTTTGTAAGCAGTCGACTTCACACGCAGTTGTTTTCGGCAATTCCCGTAAAGGTTTTACATTTATACAGGGTAACTACTTTTTATATATGAAATTTACATCAAAGCAAATACGTCACTAAAAATAACAGATAATGCTGTGGATCACGATTTACTGGAGGTGGATGGGAGTGTCGGTGAATGCGAGTGAGTCTCACACATTCCTGCTGAGACACGCGTTCGTCAACGTCGAGTGGCAAATTCTTGTTCGGTTTTCAAGTAGCTGTGAGATTTTTGATCAAGGGGGGTGGAGGGCTTTACACAAACCGTTGTTCACCATAGAGACAAAGACTGTAGAGTCGAATGAAATTAGCTGCAGTGACACTTTGATAGCTCTACTGTAGACTTGAAGAACCTTAGAGATGACCATGGTCAAGCTGGAGACCTTCGAAAGCAAACACATCTTAACTGAACGTATGCACTACAGGCGACATTTTGTTGTCTTATTTCAAATGCCACAGTAGCTGAATCCAACAAAACACATCCCAATATGAAATTCATCATCAGGTTAGAATCTCGTGGCAGGCCTGAAGAGAACTAAAAGAAGCAACTGTTTGTAAAACTGAAATGAATTTTGAGGAGGTCTTGAGAAGATTGGAAGTTATTTTGCTTCTAATTTTCATTATCATGTATAGACATGAAAACTGTTCTTCGCAAACATTTGCTGACAAAACTCACTTTATTTGCACGTAATCTTCTGAAGTCATTGTTGTCTTCGAGCAAAACCCTCCCCTTAACAAGAAAAATATAAAGACCTAACCATCTTACTACTGAAGTATTGTGGAGAGAAATCAACAGGTTTTTAGCTTATACCGAAAGAATTTCAGTTTTTGATATTTCTGTAATATTTAAGTTCATTTAATCAACCGTCCATCATCTTTTGAAAATACTTGTATACACAGCGGAAAATTAACTTTTGGGAGTGCATGATTAGTGGAACATTGTGCAGTTGATTGGGACTCCCATACTCAGATTACCTATTTGTAATAGCCCTTGCCAATAAGGTTTATTAAACTGCAGCCTCAGTCACAGTGGTTTGGTTTCTCGCCCTGAAGAGGGACAATGATCCACTCTTCTCTGTAATCTGATGCGAATATATTTGTAATTGGATCACTGGTTCCACACCAAATTAACAACACTTAGAAGTTCGGATATGTTCATTTGTCGGTGATGCTGAGGTTAGCAGATCCCCTCTAACGGCGTTAGGTAGCTGTGTTCTTGACTGCAACAGATGAACTAAGATGACTTATTTACTCAAGTTTAGACTGTAGACGTTTTGACAATTTCATCAGTACTGCTTATCAGCTATTGGCTGAGTGGTTTGATTGTTGTAGGCTGTGCAACATCCACCGCAACTCGCCGTCTTGATATCTAGATAAGATTTCCGAATAACACTTGTTTATCTGAACCACTGACTTTTAACTCCGATTCTGTGACAGTGTGTTCAGTTGAATCATTAACACTCCTAATATGTGCACTAAGCCAAGTCATACCACTTGGTTTTATACAATATGCGTAAGAACTAAGCTTACTTAAATAAAACGAAAATGCGGACGTACATAACAAGTGCTTGGTGAGTTTCAACTTAGTTTAAATCTGAACATTTTCAGGATGGTTGCAAAGAAACTTTCGGGAGGAAACCGTTGAAAAACCAAGCGTAACTAACTTACTATATTCATGTTGTCCATGCCGACCACCTTTTTAGCCAGATAATCGCCAATCCTGCCGAGGCCTGTTCTAATACTTATATAATTCCCATAATATCAAAAGTAACGGTGTGACGAACAACTGTTTTTGATAATTCTTTCTCAAGTCAATACAATTACATAGATTTCATCAAGACGTAGAAAACAAGAAGTGATTGTTCACGAGTGACAGTGAAGTCTAATATTAGACTACGCACAAATTTCTTTTGAGAACACAGGTTAGGGTTGCGTAACCTTATAGCGATCGATTCGGCGGTCACCAGAATGCGCTGACGGACTGTTTTTGGTTGAGTGTTCGCAAGAGATTTGTTCAGTCCCTGCAATTTCCTTGGCCACAGATCAATCACATCCAATCTAACCACACACAAACATTCGACCATGACCGTGTGACGTAACATCCAGTTAACATCCGGCCTGGGCCTAACCAATTAGTGTGTGCGTAGTCTAATATTAGACTTCATTGTCACTTGTGAACAGTCATTTCTTGTTTTCTACGCCACGTGTTACGAAGTCTTGATGAAACCTATGTAATTGTATTGACTTGAAAAAGAATTATCGAACACAATTGTTCGTCACATCGTTACTTATATAATTAATGCAACCTATGTACAATTTTAGCCGAATGCAGCATGAACTTGTATCTTACATTCGGATGTGATGATTTTGGGGATCTACATTTTTCTCCACAAGGCATCATCTTCCCGTAGAAAAGATTTCAGACAATAAGAAGCAACCTTCCACACTTTTGTCAACGTGATTTTTAACTCACGATTAACAATAATCGTTTAGTGACCAAGAATGCCATTGTCCGTAGCCATCATTCAACCCTTCGACTCGACAATATTTGAAAGTCAGCTGTCTCGTGGATATAGTTACCTACCTTTCTTCCTGTCGTAAAGGTTTACGGATGGAACAGAATTACGATCGGGTTTAAGTATGTGAATCCTTGACATCAAGACGAAAAATTCGTGTTTCTTTAACCTCCTTCTAGATCGAAGTCATTCGGGCGTACTTCCCTGGGGTTTGTGTAGAACGATGACGTTGCTTTGTACTGGGGTGTTGAAACAGCAAGGATCTTGACTACTTCTGGCAGACAAAACAATAACAGAAACATCTGCATACCATTAATCGAAGTGAACTCAGCGAGATATTACGACGGACCTAGTCATGTATACACGTAGAACTTAAACAGAGAGATTGGCCCAAAGAGCTTTCGTTTGGCAGGAAGACAGGAGGGAAACATGGCAAGTGGTTAACAGGTGGCGAGACATTTGATTGTCCATTAACAACGTAGTCAAAACGTTCAATGAAACGCAGCGAGATTAAGGTGTCTAAAAGCCCGGGTCTCTGGAAGCTTGAAATTCAATTTGTTTTGATAAAAGTTGTGTTTTTGTTAATCTTTGATTGTGAGTTTTGCTAATGCTGAAGCCAGATGGTGTCTATTAAGGTCTTTGGGAAAACCAAAAGTTTAAATTTGGACTATTAGGTAAATTCCGTCTCGTACGTTCAAAACATGTCGACCTGACATTAAATGCCGCTATGCATTGTAATTCTCGATTCGAATAGCCCCATGAGTTCATTAGAAGTGAAAAAGGCGTTTTGGCGAACAGTCTGTTTTCGGTTATTCATCAACGGGCCAATTACATAACATTTTATATCATCGTAGTTGTCAAGCGATCAAAATCAAAGGCGATTAGTTACATAATTACGTCACGAGATTGTGAATTGGAGGGCATTTAGGTGGCTAGTCGTAACAAGCCCATGCAGTTCTACTGTCTGTTGGTTTAATCTGTAACTTCCGCTCTGAGAGGAGTGGTTCAGTTGTTACCATTCGAGTAATCAAAATGAATGTAAGGTTAACCTTCAGACATAAATTAAAATATATCCCTCTGTAGGTTAGTTCATTCAATGACCATCTCCATAAGTAGCAAAACCTTAGCCAACAAACGACGAGCGAGATACTACTAATGCTGCTTTTATCCTCGTTAACCGTGCACAGGAGGTAGTCAGGTGCACGTGGTCAGCGCTCTATGGGGTAAAGGATAGGTGCACATTTGCTCCTTCATTCAATCTTAGTCTTCCAGTTTGAAGATTTTCCAAAGATGATATGGTAAACGGCTGAAGGCGTTTGTTGAACTCCAAACCCTACACGATACAAGAGTGATCAAGAATGAATCCATATTGACCAATTATTCGTGAATTTAATCTGGCTAATCTTCCCTCAAATGCTTACTAATAATAACTTTTGAGGCCACATCGGAGGGACATTTCAAACGCTAACTAAATTTCATCTCCTCAACACACCTTAAAACGTTTTCCTTCGAATTTGGTAATTTCCCATCCGTTTAACCTTATCGGCTATAGTTTATAAACGATTTGGACAGTTACAATTTGCGATGTAGAGTTTTAAACCAATTAATTGATAGGATGGGGCTGACAAAAAGCCCGGACATTGAAGATAATAAAAACCACATGAGTTAATATTTTGTTTTCATGGTTAAAGTTTATTTATGACAGGCAAATGGACGTTTTTGGAATAGTGTTCCCATAAGATTTTATTGCCCACTCTAAGTTTTGTGCTTAGAACAACACTGAAACAACGGGAACCAAATAAATTATGACCGGTTAAAAAAATCCTATTCAAAACACTCAACACAATAAGTAAAATACCAAATGTATGCCTCCAGTACGGTGCACCAATGAGCACATTCAAAGTGTTAATATCAGTGATCGGATAACGTCGTTTAATTTGATTTTCCTGCTAACGTGGGCCACTATTGTATGAGCAATTTTCTAAACAAATGATTAGACGTAAAGTAGGTGACACCTGGGAATTAATTCGACCGTTACTATACTCTTCGTGCTCGTGTTCGATTCTTTATTGGCTATTACTTCACCTCATTGTTTGTCTCTTTTTGTCGTACGGATGTTTACGTCTTTACTAGTGACGTTACTTCTAGTAGTGACAATGATAGCCTGAAATCATAAACTTTGCCTCTTTCTGCATGTTCTGTTCTTGCCATCAAGTTTCACTATTTATTTGTGTGCAGACGAGTTGTTACTGTCAGTGTGGTTGGCACAGTTAAGATATATTGCTTCCGTGAGCCTCATTGTCCATTATTTTGATTTATGAGATGAAACAAACTTGGACAATCTCGGCATTACCAGTGCCAATTTTGTGACATTTAGATGGCGCGTACAGCGCCACCATTACTTAGCATTCTAGTTTTTCATACTTTGATATCAAGTCGGTGCAAGCGAAAGAGGTGTTAGTTATTGCGGACAGCCAGGTTACTGACCAGCTGGTTAAGGTTGGTTTGGTTGATCCATTACGTCACGTTTCTTCATGAAAAGAACAAACATTTCTATGGTGTTGAATCGGCGAATGCGGAAACTTGACAAACATTCTGACTTTTAAACAACCACTACCTCTGGGTTTTACTTTGCCTCGTCCATATCAAAATTTCAGGAAACTGATTCGTCGTTTTGTCACATACTTACAGGATGAATTTTTCTCACCGCTGAAAGATAAACCGGCTAGTCAAACTCCTTGAGCCCATTCAAAAACCAGTTGCTCCGTCTACGTGGCACAGTTGAGTTTGTCGAGCGCGTAAGAAATGTTAGTATGAGGCAACAGAAAGTGCGGTTACTAGAAATAAACTGATTATTTACTAACAAACTGTTGCTAGAAACAAATAAACTGTTTGTGATTCCATACTGTGATACCACTATGTTGATGAGATAAATTTTGTTCCGATGCAGTTCAAGGAACTACAGTTAGCTGACAAAGGGCTTTACAAACAGGCAAATGGCGTGACAGTGAGATCCCATTTGAGCCTTCATACCAGCTAGTCGGTGAATTAATGTCAGTACTCAAATGTTAGATTTATGTTTGCCATTCCTGAGAAAAATCTTTACATAATACTTACCACGTTCAGTTACCCCCGTCAAATGACTGAATTTTCGTTTACGGAAGACATAAAACGCTAAATATCGCGCTTAAATGTCTAATAACACTGAATAGTATGCAACATCACTCAACGCACAATTTGATGAAAAACTACCTGGACAGGTCAGTAGGTATGACCTTTCCAGTTACATAACCTTTAAACAGAAGAGTAATCCTGATTGTAGCCTGAATGGTAAACGAGCATGCCTTACTGAGCAGTTTATACCAGCACCAACTGCTTAACCAGTCAACTAATAGTTCTGTATTAAACCCCAGCAATATGTCGATCAAACTCTATTACACCTTTGCATAACTGTGCCGACCTAAAGATGAATTATTAAAAAGAAACATATCTTCGCTTGACGTGTCATTATTCTCACTGTCTGTATGAGCATACTTGGAACAATCTTTGAATTTCAAAAAGTAACACATTTCTTTGAAGACATCATAATTTCTACGAGATACATTTGGTGGTTCTACTTACTTGGACATTCCTCCGTTGTATTTATAAGAAAAATCCTTTGAAGTTTATCGCATTAGTACGGTTGATACGATTATCCAATTTAATTAAACATTTCGCTCAGATCAAACAACGTTGTGAGGTGTTATCAACGAAAAATAACATAAAATTTGGTAATATATCCAGGCTTCCTTGTTTACTTAAAACGCAACCGTTCTACTGTGATTGTTTGCTTGTCTTACGCCTGTGGATGGTTTTTGAATAACGAATTTGGAGATTTATCTTTTTGCAACCAAACTGACATTTTTGGTGCAGATCTGTTCTGCTCTACTGGTCACTGATTAGATGGTTACAAGCTTGTCACATGCCAGATATGTTGAATCAAACACCAGATATCAATTGGAGTGTGTTGGTTCACGGTGAAATTCATTATTCAGTCGTTTTGCTGCGTCCCTCGACATTTGATACAGTCAACCTAACGGATCTCTGTTCACTCCCCAATTCCTTTATTAGCACGATGTTGTTACGTTGACCACTTGGGAATAGACGGAAAGCCTACATGTGGATGGATGTGTTCAACACGAGTATGTCGTTGTGGATGTGCGAAAAAATTGGCATGTGTTAACGTGTCATGATTACAGCAAAAAGGGTTGACCACAGTCACTAAGACGAATGGAGCCATCATCATTTCGTCCGTTCGATAATGTGAAACGACCTTGGAAGTGAAAATTTTTGTGTTTAGATGTAGCACCATTTTGATAGTAAATTTGAAAGGAGTTAAATGTGATTCTCCAGCCAGTTCGTTAAAGAGGGTAAAGAGTAATTTGGACTGTCCGTGTATATAACGAATGATCTACACAACAATAACGTAGGGGTGCACAAATAAATCTTATTCTTACGATAAATAGATTCTCTGAAAATCAAACTAAACTTCCAGTTCTCAAAAGATAAATTGATTTACAAGTTTTCATCAGTTCTTCAGACCTTTACATGTTGTTTAAAGAAGATGAAAAAGTACCTAAGACAAACTATACCATTAAGTAGACTCATCTGTCGATGGAGATTTTGTTTGTGTCCCCACCAGACTTGTCAGTGGGCGTTTTACTCTCAACTTATTTGTTACATGATCGCTTGTGTTAATTACTACTTCTCTCCAATTCAGATCGATTTAGCGGGTCAAATTACCTGAAAATTAACAGATTAATTGATATCATAAGACGGGAGTCAGTAAGCAGCACCATTTGAGCCTGCTTATCACACATGGGGGATACTGTTTGTCACGTAGTCATCGAAGATGACAAGAAAAATTTGATGCCTGTCAAACCGTCACATGCGATTACTCACATACGTTTGCCGTTCCTCACTCCTGTCCAACAATTATGGTCGTGCGTTGCATATCTATCGAGTTACGTGTCAGTATGGTTTGTCCTTTCGAGGTGGAATAATAAATGACCAATCGATTAATCTGTGATAGTTGAATGAAACTAGTTAGTTTTTGGCTATCTGTTGTATTGCGCAGCAGTTGAACCGCTGGCAGTTGCTTCTCAAGTGAACACTTGCATTCGAAGGCACCAATAACCTTCACCCGATAATTTTGAGCGTATCTGTTTAATTGCTTGGTCGAAGTAATGCATAGATAATAACCGTTTCAGGTAAACCTAATGGGTAATTCGAATCCAGTTTTGAAAATTGTTAATAAGAAATCAGAACCACCACCAGGCTTTATTTTCTCTCAACATTCATGTATTGTTTGCAGAGTATTTAACACTAACAGGAGAGTTGAATCCCCGTCTAGATCATTAATTCCTCATGTGACTATTATGATGGAGTAGGTGTTAACCAAAATGGCTGCTGCTTGTTCCAGTCCCCCTGATACTTAGATTTATGTACTTGGACTTTCTTTAATAAATACTGTGTGGCAGAACCGATTTGCCTTGGTCCCGTTGAAGTTTACTGATTGTCAAAATTATTATGTTTGGTTTGTAATATAGTTCTGCTTTTTGGTGTGCTCATGTAAACATGTAGACAAGCAACAGTTCCGGGACACACCCAAAACAGGAGACAGATAATTAGTACAAGGGGTTTTCTGTTAAGATGGTTTTCAGCGTCCTAACAGATTGGCGTTATAAGCTATTAGTGAAGGCGTAAAACGGTTCATTCCATACAGGTTCGGACTAATCATTCATGACCTGACTCTTTGAAAAGTGTGTATGTAGGCTGCTTGTACGCTATACGGGTTTTTACATTGTGATTTACCACAACGAATCTAGCTTCGTTTGCTTTAACTGTCGGACTCTGCATACTACCATACCGTACGGATCGACTCATTGGCTAGTTGCATACTGGATGAACCTGGGGGGAACCTGATTAGCTTGAATGTGATCTGAACATGTTCAAGGATAACAAAAGTCATCAAGTTCCCTGAGATTGTGAACCGAAGCAAAGGGTTCACATCCGTTTGTGTTTAAAAATATCACTCTTCTATGTTGTTGGTTAATTTGGATTGGCCAATTTCACCGTGTTAGTGCAAGATAGTATCGCTATATTGACTCTTGTAGATTCTCCTTATTCCTGTCTAATGAGATTTCTTTTGACCATATGCTCTTAATTCTTAGAGATCATATGTCGGCAGATTGATAAAACTGATTGCGCTCACTCACTGTCTTCAGTATGAAAGCTGAAGTCAGATACGCACTGCGATTGTTGAACTTGGATTCTGCGGAAATCGTAACATGTAGTCGTCCGTGAGTTGTTACATAGTGAGATTAGCTGACCATACCACTCCGTGCGAAAGTTAATGGTAATGTTAACCATCGGTCAATCAAACCGTATTTACCCATCTTGCATAAAGGGCCAGTAAATTTTTGGAACAACAGTCTGCGTAAATAACAGTAACGTTACTATTGCGCTCTGAAAAACTGATGACACTTACATCTCCACAACCACTTTGTGGGTCTTTTTGTGTGCGATATTTTGCTCACGGTCACTGCATGATTTGACAATAGCCTTTGCGATTACATTAACAAACGTTGTAGTCCAGTACGTAGAAACAATATATGCAAATTCTTTCTTGTACACAAAAATGTTTACTTATGCAAAAATCACAACTAACTCGGGGTTATACATGGTTCTGAAAAATTCCCCTACTACGGCTGACACACCAGCTAGAAAACACGGATAGAGAATAAGGACGATGGTACACCGAGATTGCTTTCGATACCGGATCAGACTAGCACGATGAACCAAAATGTAGACATAAAATGATTCATCAAAATTTCACTCACGATTCTTTGGGCTTTCATAAACCAAGTTCAGCCATATCAGCGTACGAGTTTTGAGGAATTTTTGATGTAAACACATGCGGCGGTGATCAGGGATATGTGGCATACAAGTAAGAGCGGAAAACTAACACATGAATCTTAACACGAATAGCTATACATTCGTTTACTGCACATTGTTAGGGACAAGATACTCTCAAGCATCTTGGTATAAGTAGTCAATCTAAAGTAACTTGTAGAGGAGACATTTATGTTAAGCGTCATTTCCGGAACGTACACCGAGTAAGCTTGGCCAAATGTCCGCAGCCCTACACCACCTGCTTCAACATATGACTAATTTGGGGATTTTATCTTGGTGTTCCATATGTGGCTGGTTACCGAAGTTTTGAACTGGCATGCTTCTCGAGGCGTGCTATTTCTCAGCACCGATGTAACCAATCCAAGTGTCCTGGAGTATTCGTCAAAACTTCATAATTCTAGAAGTAAGGTTTCAACTGTCTACTAAACTCGACCGGATTCTGCGGAAAGCGACATCGAACACAGGGAAAAGTTTACCGACACTCAGAAATGAGACATCTTTGAGGAAAACGGACGTTGTTGATTTAGTAGAATCCGAGTGCGTGTGGGACGTTCTTTTAGGCGTACGCGATCGAATAACCGTGTCAATCTAACTGGAAGCTGGCAACAATTTCAGTGGTCTGTCACTAACGTTCTCTATCCGTTCTCCCTACTTCGCACATGAAAGTAAAAGAAAGTTTCCACCCCGTGTGTGTCTGTAATTTAACCAAACGCAGGTTGTGTATAACTCCGAATCAATTCTTATCTTAATTCTCCAAAGAAACTGAGGACACGGATAAGGAAAGTGAACGATGGACCCTCTGGATTGTCATCACCACATAGACACAACTGGGTCGCCATGGAGACAACCGACTCATACATGACCAGATTCTAAGATGTATTTTTAACCCAGGCAACTACACACATAGCCGTTTGTTGCAAAGTGCGGTCTCAGTCCAGTGATCTAACCGTGCGTGGAATGCATCTTATAATATTTGCAAGATTTAGTGATAAGCCCAATTTAGCAGAACTTTGAAGGCAGTCCAAGCGACAGACAGTTTAAAACATTGCGTTCCCTTAATCCATTTAGTCAAAACAGAGAGAAGACATATATCGCGAGATGTTAACATTTCGATTTACTCTCATCAGTCGCCAACGTAAAAGTGGCAAATTTTATACAAACTGCGTATAGCAACAACAACTGAACGAACCAACTACAGTTCTGACCTCTCACACGGTAATAGTTCAATCAATTCCACGGCAAGGAGATTGATTGCGTCAGCGTCTTCTGTGCACACAAAACTGACCGATGTTGTTTGATTAGCATGGCCTCGTTAATCGCCAACAGTTTCGGGTTGCGATTATGTAACAATATTTTGAACAATTTAACAGGGTCAACTAGGTGACCGGTTGCTAAGATGTGTTTGGCGATCGATGAAGCCGGGGTTTTCGAGCTTGTTACAGTCAATAGGTCATTTTTTAGATTGCCGTTGATAACCGCTTAGATAGTTACAAATTGAACATCACCCACAACTGATCGCAGCTGTTGCATTCCCATAGACTCTCCAGTCGGCCCCTTTCGAGAAGAAGCACTAGACTCGAGTTTCGTTCTCATTAGAGCTCGTCAGTAGTGCATATCATCGCCACTGCCGGGACTTGAACCACGGACATGCTGTTCATGAGGCAACCGTGTTTACCACTGCTCCATTAAGTGTTCACATATGATAATTCGGTCATGCCTAACGTGAGGTCAATGGCGCAGTGGTAAACACGGTTGCCTCATGAACAGCGGGTCCGTGGTTCAGGTCCCGGCAGTGGCGATGATATGCACTACTGACGAGCTCTAATGAGAGCGAAACTCGAGTCTAGTACTTCTTTTCGAAATGGGCCGACTGGAAAGTCTATGGGAATGCGACAACTGCGATCAATTGTAGGTGATGTTCAATTTGAAATAAATCAAAACCCCTACTACCCACCACTACGATAGTTTGTTTACCTACCGGATGTTTGTTGTTTAGTTAGTCAATTGAGGGGAGAAATCGCTAACCCTATAAGTAAATTTGTTCGGCTCAACTTCAGTACAATTTCAAAGCGGATAACTTGTAAATTTGAACAACACCGTTAGAACACGGAGACTGGTAGATGCGTGCATTTCATACTAACTCATCTGTGCCAAATTTACAATAACATAAAGCGGTCTTTCTATATCGAACAGATAAGGGTGGATAATCGATTGATAATCGTAGAAAACTTGTGATTATGCGGTCGTATAGTGTTCACACACTTCTGTAAGGCGATCGTCGATCGTACGAAGAGGACTTACATCAACCGTTTGCAGAAGCCTGCTGAAGAACCAATTCAACTAAATCCCAGTAAGTATGTATTGAACTGTTCTTCAGTACAGTTGAATTCTTTGTAACTAGAAGCCTTAGCTTTGAATCTTGATTATACAATACCATCATATAGGTCTAATCGTATTTATGTTGAAACTCACTTTGAGAACCTAGTTGATCAATTATCAAATCTTCAGCCAACCACTGCTGACAACTTAGGCTGACTTAAAACCAAACTCACCGATATGGCTAATGGGCTTATCATGACTCCGATCAACAGCCGGTGTGCTGTTACAATTACTAAGAGAACTTAAATCAAAAAATGTAGTAGTACTTAAGCTAGACAAGGGCTCCGGTGCAGTCATTTTGGACAAAGACGCGTATGTTCAGAAAATACTGTCAATATTAGAGGGCCAAACGAAGTTTCAACAAATAGTCACAGACAATATCACCGAGATAGAAGGTCGCATCGGACGGTATCTTCAACTTCTCTTGCAACTGCACATAATCGATGAATTGACGTACAAATTTCTTAAACCGTGTTGGTCATCGACTCTTCAGCTCTACGGCCTCCCTAAAACACACAAGTCCGGAATGTCGCTTAGGCTTATCCTGGCAATGGCAATTCCTTCGTACCATAAAATGGTACGCTGGCTAGTCACCGTCTTAACTCCATTAAAACAAAAGTTTCGGAAATATTCTGTTAAAGATTCTATCGAACTGATCAATGACTTCGACAACATCAATCTTGCTAATAAGTTGATGTGTTCCATAGACGTTCAGTCACTGTTCACGAATGTCCCGTTACATAATACAATTGTTTATATTTGTGAGGTCGTTAAAACGAACCACGCTACTTTGCCTCTGTCTGGCTATATTCTGATGGAAGCCTTATTGTTACGCACTGGAAACGTCAGCTTCCGTTTTCTTGATCGATGCTATCGCCAAATAGATGGGGTAGCGATGGAAAGTCTATTAGGGCCAATCTTAGCTGGCTTTTTCGTGTTAAGGATTGAACAAGAGTTGACCGGAGACATAGCGAGTCTGTCGTACTACAAACGCCACGTTGATGATACACTAGTATTCAGCCGGTCCAAACAGGCAATGGATAACCTAGTGCAGCGCCTAACTAGTTGTCATCTCAATTTGAAGGTAACATGTGAATTTGAGACTGATAATTGTTTGCGGTTTTTAGACATATTCATAAGTCGCCGGGAAGATGGCTTTATCAAAAGTGGTGTTAATAGGAAATCTACGTGGTCCGGTCAATACCTAAACTTTAGTAGTTTCACACCGGTCCATCAGAAGCGCGCACTAGTGAGTACACTATTTACACGCGCAAGACGAATTCGTGAGGGAAATAGAGTTGATCACGAATGTACTACACTCAAATGGTTACCCAAAAAGGTACACAAAAGGCACAGTAGGCCGGAATCGCCATCCGAAACGGTGGTTAGTGCAAGAAAGAAGAAGGTATATAAAGAATTTCCTTCTAAATGTGATTACGGTATGCATCAAACAACGCAGAGACCGATTAGTTTGATTAAACGAACATTCAGTGCAGCCGAACTCTGTGTACTAGCTCGAACCCAGAAGTTACCTGTGCCTTCAATCAAAACAGATCAACCTGTAGGTGCCACCTCACACTGTATCTAGCGAATTACTTGTAACTGCAAAGACAGTTACATAAACAGAACCGAGAGGTGGTTGATTTCCAGAGCGAAGGAACATTTGCACAAAAGGGTGCAGAACTTAGTGTTACCGAAGAACAGCAATGTTGCTGAAGCACGCAAACAACCAGTGATCGCAATCACAAGACTCATCTTGACCACCGGTCACATCATCGATCCGGCTTGTGTATTCCAAATCATATTACGTCATCCCAGTCCAAGATACTTGCGGTTTGCTGAAGCTGTCGCAGTCAATCGAGCGAAGCAGGCCCTGTGTGTTCAGAAACAACTGTTCGTGAGCTTGACCTTGCCCTGAACTTAGTGACCTTTCCTAACCATCCCACCAACCTCTATCTGTTCCATAAAAACCGTTTCATGTTATCGTACATTTGGTACTGATGAGTCAATGCGAAATGCTTGCATCTACCAGTTTCCGTAATCTAACGGTGTTGTTCAAATTTCTGAAGGGACTGAATGGTTTCAAAGTGTAAACTGTTGAAAGTTCAAAACGCAAATCGGACGCTCAAACATACCAGGAAGCAAGACGTAGTGTGTTGATATAATAGAAACAAGAATGACACCAATCAATGCATACAATTAACAACAGTGTGCTTTAGAATGTTTTGAAGATATTGAAAACTAGCGCTTTTGTTAGTATAGTAGCGATTAATAACAAACCAGGCCTTCATCGAATTGCTTCTGCTATATTTGAACCCAAGAAGTGAGATGGTTTTGATGGGGGTCAAGCAAACTAACCGTTGCAACATGAATGGGAGCGTTTTTCTGCTTTGGTAACCATTCCTGTGAACACTACCTACAATGGACAGAATTTTATGTTAGTGATGTTTAAGCTGTTAACAATCACTAGGGTGAATGGATACAGGCCACAGTTACCCGTATTTCCACAAATTGTATTTACTAAGAATAAGAGAACACTGCTGTTGGTTGATATGTGGACTTCTCGTCAGAAACGAATCGTGAAATTATTAACAATGTCCATTGGTACTGATTCTGAGGTGTGCAGCGTGGAATAATAAATACTCATAGTAGTTTGCCTTTTCAATGTGTATCAGTATATACTGGTACCATAATGCAAACTGTGTTGGCTGGATCAATAAAGGTATACATAAAATTTATCTATAGATGGCAACCGAAAGTAGTTTAGAGTGCAGTCAGACAATTAGACCTCATGTATTCAGCTTGGGAAGACAATTTAACCATAATGCACTGCTAGTTAATCTGGTATTACAAAAATTCAGAATATTCCCTCTTTTCTTTTCTCTATCCATGATTATATGCTTAGGCAAGCTGTTACCTTTGGTTTAATGGCCAACCGAAGTTAAGAGTTTGTATACAAAACCTGCTGATTACCTGACAATTTCCCATGGTTCCGCACACCGCTTATTAGTAGCGGATGGCTTTTAACCATAATCTAAACACAATCAATTAGGCCGGGCGGTGCCAAATTTCTGAATGGCATTCATATTGAAATAAGAATATGGCACGCACCAAAACTCGTGCGAAGCTTCTTGGGCTAGGTACAATCATTCATTTCATAAAAATACTGGGTATGCTGCTCTAATTATTTCCTCGAAATTGCTTTATACAAAGCTTTGATGACGTACAGGGTTCTGTGATGGATATGTAATGGAATGAAGTAAATTTAGAATAACTGTTGTCATGCGTTTTGCTACTTGTGATGCCGTTAATAGGTATCAGGCTTTTTGGTATTCGGGTTAAAATAAAAAGAGTTCATCCAATCTATCAGTTGTTACAACCAACTCTCTCACCAACTTTCTTCACAGGTGTTGGTCACAAAATTACAGTCGAATACGGCTTTATTGTGTGAACAAAACTACTTCTGACTGCACTGCACTTATTCAACGTTGCACAACAGCCCAAAGGTAGGCGGCAGAGAGCGCAACGCGATATACATAAGAACACTGCATGGATACTCACTAGAAAAATGAAGAAATCGGTGTTCAACGAGCTACTGTTTTTAAGTTGAGGTATTGAAATCCACTTAAAAACTTGTCTGACTATTCCATCAGCTTATTACAATATTATGTATGTTCTCTTTTTGGTGGTTATAGATTTGAGTGGGAAAAAAGTGAGCAGCTTCCCCAATTGGTTTCAGTTATCGCATTCTGATGACTTTTTCAGCCAGCTTTTTTAAAGAAAACTCTGCAATCGGGTTTTGGTTTAGTTAGAGCTGGTCGATAAAGCGTGTCGTTAGAAAAGCAAAGTTTTAACACTGGCACCACATGCTGCTGGGTCTTTGGGGACACGGTTGGATCATGATTTGTGGCCGTACAGTAAGCTTGAAATAAGTGACGATATTTATTCGACCTCTCACCGGATGACTAAGACAATGTCGACGTCACCGATAATGTAGTTTGACAAACACCATGTAAACCTGAACTATAAAGTTTGTGACCTCAATGATGATTTCATCAACCATGATGCAACTCCTAAGTCTGGACTACCTCCAATGGTGCACCACCATAGTGCAAAACCTGGTCAGCAATCCAACAACACTTTGCATTTAGAAAGATCAAGTAACGTATTACACTGATGAACTAAAGCTCCTAATGTGTCTGTGATGTTCTGTATCCACCGGTAACTCAAACAGACCACAGCAATGTCGTTTGCGTACTGTATGGTTTGAATCCCAGTTCACGGGATCAGTTCCACAAAATCACATTTGCGGTAGGGCAGAGTACAACTTAAGATCTTGCCTCCTGCAAAGTTAAATCAGAAACAGCTGATAAGCAACTTTGTCGCATCACACCCCACTGCCATGAAACCAAATTCGACCCGAAATCTGATAACAAGTTGCTTTCGTGTTATCAAGCACACAGTTTCTTTGTAGACATTCCCAGATTGCTGCTTTTCTAACTCGGTCATGGACTCTTTCGATGTATAAAAAGACAACAATTGCCGGTCTTTTGTGCGAACAGTGGAATCTGATGATGTGGTCAATTCAGCCACAGTCAGGGCGAAGCCCATATTGCTTCTCGTGGAGGTGTTGTTTGAGTAATCTCGGTCGGTCTGCGGAATGCAACAGCGAAGAAAAAATTACGATAATCTCCAGGTGATTTCCATATAAAGTACGTGAGCTTCATGTGAAAATGTCAAGGATGATAGCCGAATCCCAGTCATTTCAGCATATCTCAACGATCTAAGTAGTATGAAACACAGCCATCGTTTTTTTAACTGAAGTTGGACCTAAGTCTATAAAATTGGCGGGAATGTACTTGTTTTGGATGGGTGCTTTGTATTGGTTCAAGAACTTCGTATCACGCGGAACTTTTGTTTCGGATGGCGGGGAAACATCTAAAAACAAGTGAGCACAAGGAGAGCTCGGTGGATTTGTCAGCGGCACGGATGGCTAACTGAACTACGTTTGGGCTGCTCACTCAAGCTCCATAATATTCGTTGCAGGTTATGAATCTAATCACCAGTGGTTTTGCAGATTATCTTGCTCACATCTGGTTTTCTGCAGCGAATTGCTCAAATAAAGTAGAAGTGATTTCGGGGAATCCTGGTAGCTTCGGCTCGTTCCATCTGCATAGAGCTCCCTGTAAAATTGATCTCACGATCCTCTTGTATTTGTATTTGAAGTTCAAAACAAGCAGCCTTGCGAACCGGATTGTACTCGTTACCGAATAAAACATTCCGGCGAGTATCAAGTAGTTCGTTTGGTCGCACAAAAGTTTGGTGTTTGCAACTAAATGAGCAATAGTACCACACGATGCAGTATCGTACTTATGCATTATATGCGGTATGTGTGTTCAATGTGATTCAGATTGGTCTACTTGGCCCAGTTCCTGATGTGAAGCGAGCGCGCTCTCATAGCTGTGCAGCGTCTTTATTCCAGCTGGTTTCAAGGTGGCATTTCACTAAAGCGCAGAGCGAATCTGGTGCGTAATCAAGATTTACGTGGGTGTTCTAAATTGAATTCAAACCCTGGAAACAGATAAATCATCGGTAGGTGACAGGTAGATGGTCAATCTCTATTCATGATTGGCTTGGTGCTTGATCGTCCGGAAAACCAAAAGTCAGCACTTGCCAGATAGGTCGTTATCAGCACATAGCTGCAGTAAATTTGCCTTGTTGTCTGTTGGATTAGTTACCGTAAGAGAGTGGGCCAACTAAGTAGTGCAGTCAGTACTTGATCAGCTTGCTCGGGCGTTCAGGCTTCTCGTCTGAAGTACCAGATCTGAATGCGGTGCGGTGCGTAGATGGTTTGTGAATTGGTGGTTAAAATCATCTTTGACTGCGGCCAAACTACACTCTGTACGAACAAATGCCGCAAACTTTAGCACACACCGCTCGTGATGGAGGCCTTCCACGACCATGGTCATTGTTTATAATAATCAAGTTGGCCAGACACCTTGAGAACAACGGTATTTTTTTTATTGACATTGATGGACCACTTCACGATTAGCGAAGTTGAACTGAAGTATTTTTGTTTGCCGAAAATGAATGGTGTTCGTAACTTATCTAGAATAAATACATGAACTAGCGATAAAATCTAATACGCGCAAAGCTCAGATATATATAGTCTGTGTATATTCCGATTAAGGCATTCTTTCGAAACGAACAGATTGCAAAATTTACTTTAATTCAGAATCTGCGATCAAACGCATGCCGTGCTCAGGTTCACCTAACGGGATTTGTTAATAACTTTGTTTGATGGCTCATTTTAGTTCACTTTAACGTACCCAGGGATAATATGAACCAGCCGAATGAAGAACGATGGCGTGGACATTAATAAACATTGTCAATTATAGAAAAGTAGTTGAGTTTGATTTTCAGTCAAAAATCACACATGTCGAATAAGACTGAACTGATAGACAGTCGACGAATGGTAATCATTAATGCGAAGTTTACTAATTGAAAAGTTATTTTTTGTTTCTTCCATGCGTCTGCTGATATCGGTAGATATGCTATGAACCAACAAGTATTGACAGACTACAGGGAGTTATCCAAAATGACATAACTGATGTATTGTAGGTTTTGTAAATGATCTTGCGGATGCACAACACCAATTTTACGGTGTCTAGAACTGCCACATCATACCATGCATCGAAGTCGGTAAGATAGTTTTTAATCCCGTACCTTAGTTCTTAGTTTTTGATAAGATACCCAGATGTTCTTAAGTTGATCTGTGCAGATTTTTGTCAGTATGTATGCCTTTCATTAGTACTATAAACACAAACTTGACAGGTGTCTGCTGTCTGCTGTGTACTTCCTTCCCTTCACTGGATTCTTTGTGTTTGTTTTTGAGATTGCTATTCAGACACGGGGTTGAACATATCTAATCGAAAGGTGGATTAACACTATCACTATACTTGACATGAGTTGGCTGTATGCTTATTGACGCAATTGTTGCTGAAGTTGTTTCTAGATAAGATTTAAAACCCAGCTACCCACTCGTCGGAGCAGCCAGCCTGGAAGGTTAAAAAAACCAGACAAATGATGGGCTGTAAAACAACTGTCAATCTTTGATCAAGTAAATGTCAACTGCGAATGAAGTTCGCTCAAACAGGTTCTAGACAATTAATTGGTATCATCGCTTCAAGCAAAAAATAGCTTGCGGTTTACTTACCGATTAATAATGACTAGTTGAACCCTGTAAGTGTTCTGAATTGAGGACCAGTTGATGGTCACCATCCATCTGCGACATTTTGTTAGCGCCTTTTAAACGATATCTGATTCATTCTACTTCTTCCACTGTTTCCCTATTTCTGAGCGGAAGATGAATGCGCCATTCGCCTTCGGTGATTATAATTCCAGTTATACGATTTTTAAGTCGATAATTATCGAAACGTTTTGAATAGGTCTTTAGTTTGAACAGTTTGTATCATCCTCATGGAGTTGCAATGTGGCATGTTTCTAATCCAGGAAAAATGTCAATGCACTGAAGGTAAGGATCTTTCTTGTCGTCTCAAATCTGTCCATGTTGTGAGATCCCAAACAAGACTTGTTAAGTAAGAAAGCAGGTTGGATACCCTTTATTCAGCGTCATGACCAGTCGTATGATCATCTGGTTTCTGTTTACCCCGATATTGATTAATGCTGAAAAATGGAACGTGGAAATTGAAGAATGATTTAGAGAGCGATGTTTAAGTACTTTCTGAAAAGTTTCCATTCTAAGTGCACAGTAAAAGTGAATACATCAGAAACAGTTTTAATGCTGCTGTTTCAGTAACTTCCGGAACCACGTACTATTATTCCAACAGCATTCATTAAGTTTTATCGAAAGATGTTTTATTGTTGGAGTTGTACAATGCGGTGATTTTTCAACGTGGAAAAAATTATATAAACAAAAAAAAACAGCTAAACGTAAATGGAAAAAATTGACAAAATACTCATAGTTAGATTGCAATAATACATCCCTCCGATATGATTGAGTTCAACATGAGCTGGTTTGTATGTAATCTATAAATGTTGAGGATTGTCTCCAGGCAAGCCGATCTACCGGTTATTAACAAAACTGTGCACGAAAGTTCCTGGAAGATAATTGCAAAAACTGAGGGTTTTCCCTATATTAAGTGCACTTATCTGCGTGGGTTATCGATCGAATCAAATCAATCGACAAATAAATAACAAAACAAAAATATTTTGTTATCCGTTGGAAACAGTGCGCAAAAGACCATGTTGGAATTTGACTAACAGACCAAGTAGATTGTGTAAAGCCATTAAGAACAGTGTATTCCAAATATACGGGATAATTCTAAATACGAACAAGTTTTCCAATCAACGGGGTAAGAGAAAATCATTTATAATTATTTTCCAGATGCTTTTGAATCAGAGCAAAGATGAAACTAACGCCCATCATATCCCGTTGAAATTAAATCTGTGTGTACATCCAGTTTGGAATTTATAACAAAATTGTGATAACGGTGAGGAACTATATGCATATTCAAAACGGGACAATAGTCAGCTAATGTCAACTCTATTTGAGAATTTGAACGTTAACAGATTTACATTCGACAAATTTACTGAGTTTCCCTAAAATCCTGAACCAGGGTCATTTTTGTTCAGTTTTATATCCACAAACATAACATAAACTAAATTAGCACTTCTGAAAATATGAAGATCTGAGCTTTCAGAACAGCCTTCAAACCAGGATGATGTTATTTCAGAATCATTCGTAGTTTAAAATAGGTACATTAAAGATGAAGTTATTTAGTTACATTTTTAGTGAACATGGAACATTTGATCGAAGAGAAATTGTGTTTTCACTTGGTTATTGTAAGACGTCGAGTATCTTGCTGGCTAATTTCGTTCACTCTTCTACACAAGTTTCATTACGACTGACTAGTCTGTCGCACGTTTCAGCAACTTGATCAGGAGTGACGTGGATATTTTATATCCATAATTCCGATTATGAAAGCAAACTTTGCAAAGCACTGTTTATCAAATGAGCAAAGCGGAAGAATTGGTGCTTCACAGCACAGAATGCAGTAACATTTCCCATGATTGTAAAATTTAAAAATTATACTGTGTTCATATGAAACGTGTGAAATTTCATTTATTATGAGCCTGCAGTTACTGGTAGTGCGATTGAAGCGCGACATGATGCAGACGGGATTCTAAAACGGAAAATCAAAGCGGGCGATTTCTCCACCTGGTTCAAGACAGTATTTTCATTATTTTCCCAAAGGGCCCTTTTCAACTATATCCATCTTGAGTAAGTCCACAAAATCCTCCACCGCGTCCTGTCAAAACATCATACAAGGTGTATCAAAATTGGCCACTATTATTGGTTGAACTAGCCACCAAAGGTGATAACGAAAATTTTGTGAAAAGTCTTGAACTATTTTTGTTTGGTTGCAAGTGTTTTACTGAGTTCCCGATAAACTTTGTCCGATACCTAGGGTACGTGCACGCAGATAGAATAGCAAACGAACCGCGACAGTTGTTAAAATTTGAAACTTAGGCATTGTATGAATAACGAAAGCGTCTTTATTAGGTGGGTGAACAAATTCATATCAGTTGTATGATATTAATACCTGTAGTTAGCCAGTTTTTATTTTTTGTGACAGTGTGGACATACCGTACTGACAGTGCACACTTCCATACTAAAACCGATGAGGATTAATCCAGATCTTCAAAATTCAAGACAGATAAAATTTCGCTTCCGTGAAAACAAACGTTTTTGAGGCAAGAAAGGAGAAAGTAGACACGGAACCATCGTACGAATTAAACTTTTTAGATAACCGCAGAACGTAAAAGTAAGATGTTCCAGTATGACAAACCCTGTACACAGACGATTTTTCTTCCCAAAAACCTCTGGGTAGTTTGAGATTAGAATTGGGATTATTTGGGCACACGTTGTTCAAATTTTAAACTTGTTTCAACGACATGAACATTGACATGATAGAAAAATTGGTGACTTCATTTTGCATACTTCTCGCTTGAAATCCTAGAAAATTGGCCTACTCGAATAGGCTCTTGAAATTATATGTGGCTAGATTCAATGGCGCATTAGGTCGACGCCAGCTAAACTTTAATCTAGTAGACCAGCTTTGGTTTGTCTTCGTGTGTTGCACACAACGCAATTTCAGAGGAATACACATCGATTCGCTGACCTGCTGGCAGACGATTCATTTGGATAAATTAATTTTATACGTAAACGACTGGCAGACCACCGACGCTGTTTTTGGTGAAAAGCCTCACAATTAGATTGATAATTTAGACAATGCTAGGGAAGGTGTGTTTAACACTAGAGCACCGAAGACGCTGCAAAAATTTGGAATACGTCTGGGCAGTCAGAAATAAGTTTACTACTGTATGAAAGGTTCTGACAGGCAAACATCATGTACTGAAACGACTGTTATAAAATTCAGTACCTGCCAGGTGATATCACACAAAAAGAAAGCAGATAGGTTTATTCAGCGTCAAATGTATGGAAATGAGAAAGTTTTAAGGTAACTAAGTGGGCAACAAACATGATACAAACGTTGGAGTCACACGCAGTAAAATTATTCAGATAATCTACTTGTGGCGGCTCATTTTATGGAAATGACTGCGACAAAACTTTCTGCTGATCTCCATCAGTGTCAAATATTCCGGAGGATGCATCATTCGCACAGACTTCAAGAAGACATGGCATTAAACTAACGTTAAGCAGCTCCCAAACTTGAAAAGTGGTCGGAGAAGCTACTGGGTCAAAATATTTTCTGTATCATGACAAGCTAACAAGCGTATGAGAATTATTTTCTTTTCACTTCAAATACAAAATTCAACCTCATATCTGTACTCAAAAATCGTTAATCATCCAACAAGGAAATGTAACAGAAAGACTAATAGAAAATGATGCATTTAGATGTACCGTTCATGGATGGTCCGTCTAGTAAAAGACAAACATTTTCTCTGGAAGACAGTGTTGTGTATCTCACAGTGTATTCTAGCTTTCTATAAATGAAGGGAGAGACGAAAGACTGAATTACTTGACAATTAATTCATAATCATTTACGTAATTTTAGAGACTCGTGGTAGAAAGTCTAATGTGGTAATGTTCACTTGAAGCTGTAGGCACAAAATGACAAAGTGAGCGTACTCATTGAACAATTTTGAGTATATAAATTTCTAGTAGAGTTGTCTGCATTATGAAGTTTGTCACAGGTGACAAGCTGGTTAACATATTGAGGAAGTTGACCAGTGCCACTTTGAGGCAAATATAGGGCAGTCAAGTTATTGTCCTCTCAGAGGCAACTAGGGTATCTCAACCCTAGTCAAAAAGTATAATCTAGCGTTCAAATCCAGTTGCTTCATCCATTATCATCCAGGCGGTTGCAAAAACAGTAACAATTTTAGATGATAGCTTGTAACCTGGGTGAAAAGTATGCACTTAGGTGGGTAAAAATTTACGGGCGCACTAAATATTGAACGAAACAGGACCTGGACGAAAAGCCGCTTCGTTTGTCATAAGAATGTTATTGCTCATTTGACAAGTAGTCGGCATTAGTGTTTCGTTTACAATCTTGGGTGTTCACACTTTCTGAAACGTTAATCATAATAAAAACCTTCTTGATCATCTGATAGAATCCTTGAACGTGAAACGACGGACCATCAGCATAATTTCCGTGGATTGAACGTTCAATATCTCCCGTGATCCAGCTCAATGCGTGTTGTGGACAGCTTTTTTCAAATAGTAGATTAATTACTTACACCCTATTCTTTCCACCAAAGCGAGTGCAGGAAGCTAAAATCTATACGCTCTCTCCGCAAAGAATTCTTCTGGAGAACCCGTTGATTTAAATCAATATAAGCTGCTTTAGTGTATCACTGGCAGAAAAAGTTCTCCTCGTGTAACTTTCTAACACATAAGTTTTCCGTCTTATCTACTAGTTGACGTAGCCTATCATCGTTGGAACTATTGGCATGGCCTTATAGTAAAAATGCCAGTAATCTCCAAATAAAACTAAGTTCGCACCGTTTTACGTTCCATATTGTCTTAATTGGACAATTGACTTCATACTTACGCAATGGTGTTAATATAACGGATGATCAGGATAAGCGTATGGTTGAAACTACCTGTCATTTTTTTAAAACTCTGGATTTATCCAGTCTTACTGTGGCTAATAAGTTATACACATTGGTGTTACAGTTAGTTTTACAATGAAACACCGAAAATAAATTTATTCGCCACTATGTTGTCTTGTAAAATGATGGAATGTTTCTACATAGTTTGAATCGAAATTAACCGTCGGGTTTATCGGGGGGTGTAAGTGAGTTAAACATCCATCTTCCTAGGAGTGACAGGATTGCGATTAAAACTGGCAATTTGATACCACCACGTTGCAACTTTTATTCATCTAGATCCAGGGGAATGCGGTCGGTAAGAAAGCTAACAGTTGGCCATAAAAATGGCAAGGTCGATCGAAATCATTCCAGAGAGTGCAAAAGTAGGTTAAGCAGACAAACTTTCGATGGTCACAGCTTCAAACTTCATAAACTCCGGTTGCCTACTCCTACCTAGATTATTGCAGTAGGATGATGGCAGGCTTCGAATCAACAAGATGTGCTATAATTTCATCATCGAATTTTATGGTAATTTTACTATTCAACCCTGCTCAGCGTCACCTGCCGATACATTCTTATGAGCGCCTAGTCTTGCACTTTATATGGTTATTACTATAGGTAGAATTAAGCGATTATACACAGAGACATGTACTAATAGAGACAGTGTGTCACTTTTTAAATTTTTTTGGCAGAGTATCGAAATGCGTTTGAAACGGAGGTATATTTTTGCAGACTAGTATAATAATCCTGTTGAGCAGGCATCTGAAAATGAATTACATAAGCCAACCCACTAAAAATTGAAACAGAATCCTGAACTATTTGTCATCTGTTGACTATTTTGTACAAACAGAATATCCAAACACAAAAGGTGATCGGGAGGTGACTCCTCTCTAATCGTTTTTATAGGCATGTTGGTAGATTTCTCTTCCAACCACACTTTAAACCAAATGGACCCATGCAGGTATTCAAAACATTTCCTGTTTCCTCAGCGGGACAAACTTGTTGACGTGGTCTCGTTGACTGTTTCTTTCTATTGCTTACTAGTTGATCGGTCTTATCAGTACACTGCTGAATGTGTTCTTCCAACCAAGCTTAATATGGAGCGCAAATTTCAGCGCAAATTTAATATGACTGTGGACCTAGTCGAAAATAACTGACGCATGTATTACATTAAGGCATAGGGTTCCAACAGTTGAACTCAACGAGTTTATATTTTTCTTTCAGACAAATATTCATGGATCATAGTTTGTCCACAACACTAAAAAATAACCCGTTCTAGACGAAGGTGTTTCTAAAAGCCCTATTTTTCGTATGAAAAATTTCATCCGAACCCTGAAGTAATATAGCTGGGGGAAGGGGGCGCTTTCGTTACTGACAGTAAAAACAGATGCACGTTGAACAACACACAGCGAACCTAACGGATTCCATACTTTTTTGAAAAATCTGCAGAAGTCCATGCTCACCTCTTGAGAATCTGACAAAACTGATTAGTTCAATATATTCTACACTAGAAACAATTACCATAGTCCTCGATAAGTGTTTGGTTTTAGGAATCAAAGACATGATGTGTACGCAAGGAAAAGCATTTATCACTGTTCGATGTTTCTAGTGGTGGTTAGGGTTTCATACCAGTAGGCAATTATTATTTTGCTGTAGTACAGTTTAAAGTTTGGTTGTGAGTCGATGAATTTATTAGTCTGTACTTCACACCTAAAAACTAAACAGCAAAATCTGTCGATCAACATGTTTTCTGTGCCAGCTTTGCTAATTGCGATATCGCCGTTGGAACCAGTTGCAGTCAGCATTGCTCTGAGGTGAAAAGAGACAGAAACAATTTATTGTGCGTTTTCCATGTGGGCAACGTAAATTGGTCAAGCAGTTGTAGTATGCGCAATTTGTTACACACTAGCATA
The DNA here is from genome assembly GCA_013368495.1 of Paragonimus heterotremus. Lineage (NCBI taxonomy): Eukaryota > Metazoa > Platyhelminthes > Trematoda > Plagiorchiida > Troglotrematidae > Paragonimus > Paragonimus heterotremus. The sequence continues at coordinate 124,395 of LUCH01000618.1, read as the reverse complement.
TTACCCTAGTCCTGATAATTAGACGGACAATACCTATTGTCGAATGTCAACGAGGACGGAACCTGGGTCTAGCCACACTTTCCAAAAGCGATGACCGAAAACTGTTCCTTTCTGCAAAACTGATTTATCGGCCATGCCCGATTTCGGACTTTAAGCTTTTGGCTCAACCAGAGATCTTTGGAAACATTCAGATTGCTTTTCAGTTCATTAGACAGATAATTTATGGCAAAATCTATGTTTGAATTTGTTTTTGTAATAGAGTTAAGTCAGTTTATTAAATTGCTGTTGAGAGAATCGTTGCTTCTGTCAACTTAACTACCATGAAAACGATGAATTCTAATTTTTGCTAGGAATGGAAGTGAATTTGGGTCGAGACCTGATAAATACTAGTGGTAAACGGTTCATTCTTGGCAAACCAGCGGTGAACTTATTTCAACTTCACCCGGACGTTTTGTAGTGGTTACATAGTTGGACACTGTGGTTTCTGATTGTATCTCAGAATTCCAGTTTCCCATCTAATTATGAAATTAAAATTTAATTGAATTAATTGAGTTAATCTTATGGAAGAGCGAAGTGCTTCTAGGTGAACAGAAATTTTCTACGTACGAATAAGTTTGCCAGTAACTAGTTTTCAGCGATTTTCAAGTTTTGAACGTTCCTGTTATCTAACACACGAACGTTTGCGTCTACCTTCCAGCTCCCTATGCAAAATGTTAGAAAATACTGAAAGAATAAATGTACAAATTTATCATACATCGGGCCTCAAGCATTGCAGACATCAGTCAGAATTTACGATTCGCATGTACGCAATCAGATAACATTACACGAACGGAGCCAACTTGGTCGGTTTGGATGACAAGCAGTTCACTAGAAATAGATGTCCAATAAGTGGCGTTATACGTGTGCCATTGTTCTAACATACCTGGTGTGAAATAAAGGTTTAAATAAAAGTTTATACCTACTGATATTTATATAAATAGACCAGTAAACTATTTACTTACATCTTGTGCATACACAAAGAAATTTCCTACCAACCCCTTTCAGGAACGAGCACTAGACTTGATAATAAAGCCCTTATATAACATATTTGCGAAATGCGAGTGTCCATAATGTCATAAGAAACCTGAGTTAGTCCATAAGGCATTAACCCCACAATTGATACAGCTTAACTATCAGACGTAATTTTATACACACATTCTTAAGCGGATTTTTTGTGAAGGATGTTCGGGTTATATGATTTTGTCATGAAGAATTCAGTACGTGTTCCATTGGCTTCAGACAACAAAACAACATTGATGATAAACACTCTGAATGATCGTTCATCTTTACCTGGCTTGTTGTGGCGGTATATGCAAGGAAAATTTGAGGGCTGTACTGATGGCTATTTATCTCTATCATTTCGTATTAACGAAAGATTTAGGCGGTACATTTACCCGAAGTTCTCTGAAACGGCTGGAATATACATATTTGATGATCTATGCGACAGAGATATCTATAGTATAATCATCCAATCTTTACACCATTTACACATATCATTTATCGATGCATGAACTTCTTGCTCTTTTTTAGACTCGGTTTCTAACGTGGGCTATTTTGGATTAAGTTCACAGAATGCTGTTTACAGCTAGGCATTTGCCAACTAGATATCATTCACAGCATTCAACTGTTAGCTTTAATCCACAGTTGAATTTCAAGAAGTATATCGTCTATTCATTTTTTTCTAGCCTTTATCAAAAATGTTCTCATGGACTGAGAAAAGAAGGGTAAACTGAACAGACAAAATTTTTCCATTCAGTTAGTGGTAAAAGTCCTCACATTAATTAAGCCTCTGTCAAACGGCTGTAGGCTATATTTCTTGTTTCTGACAAAATTGATATACATATAAACTCCTTTTCAACTAATTACATCATTTTTCACGCGATGAACAATGGCTTTATAAATAGTCTTGTAGTGTAAGTTTATGTAAAGCAAGCGGGGTTGACAAATAGCCAACTGTTCAGGCGTGAACGTGTCAAGTGAGTCAGTCAGTGAAAAAGTCTTTGCATATTCAGTGCTTAATGTTATGTTGTGTTGCTTTGGTACAGAGTAAACTATAACAGTTGACGCCTCGGTGGAGGATAGAATTTTTTAACCAAAGGTGAAGGGTTGAGAGCAGCGTAACATCCCGAGATATAACAAAAGTTTTATTTTAAATGTACCACACAACTGAGCCAACTTGGTTAACTGTAATAATCAGATGCAAAACCGTCCAATCAGAATAATCAGATGGTGCAGAAAAACTATTTCTTGCGAGGTATTTCAACTACACATGAAAGCTGACTTCTGTCATATAGTCTTCCCCTTATTATAAAACCCAATGCATCAAAATATTACCCTCATGTTCATTGTTGGGTGTTGACTTAACGTGGACTTTATTCGATTGCAATTAAGAGCGCACTCGGATTCTTGCTGATTTTAGCAATAACCTCCATAGTGGCTATGTTGGCACCAACATTTCATTATCCCATTAATCCTTTCGTTTCCATGATGAAATGATTTGTTTTTGGTTTTTAATCCTTATTTCACTGAGAACGCACGTGTCTTCAAACCACTGCTTCGGAGGTCACTTGTTCGAGGTGTGATGAACGGTCGACTAGTTCTCTCGTTGAAACCATTAACTTCCCTCTGACTGATGCTAGAAATGAATTAAAATACATAAGCTAAAACAAGTTAAAATGCAAAATTCTGAACAAGAGATTTCAGTCTTCTATGCGGCTTTTTACCACTTGCAAGTTTGATTTAACAAACAATGTGTAATAACTTAGCCAATCTGAATCTAATTTCCGAATTCTGAGTTACGCGACTGAATACTTTGCCTGTTTTTAACTACAGTTTATTTTACTCACACATGGAGACTAATACAATAACTTTCCACAGATTTCTAATTACCAAAACTTTTCAAGGTTGAACTTATTCCTGTAGTGCGGATAGTCACCGGGGACTTTTTGAATGAGAAACCTTAAGCACGGTGATATTGTAATGTTGACATGAATGTGGCCTAAACATTGCAGGTAATTCATACATTTGCAGTCGATTGGCTTGAATAAGGAGTGTGGTTTTCAGAAGCAGAGTAAAATTTGTGCGATAAGTTCACTTATGTATGCGTCAATGTTTTGTTTTATTTATCATATTCGCAATAGGAATCGCACTACACACTCCTAAAGATACAATGCACGAAATGATGTTGTTTGTGTACATTCAATTTATTATGATCAAAATATAGCAACCTAACCTAAAATAAATACTACGATTGTTAGAACGTTCATTTCGATGAGGGATTTCTGTGTGAACTTCTAATAAAAGTAGCCGGGAATAGATGTACGAATCAAATCGTTACATAAACTCAGACAGCATTCACAAGAATGCATAGATCGGCATTCTATCTGACCAGATTGAGACAAGGCCATCTCATAATGCTCTTTGAAAACCTTGCATCCGTGAAGAAGACGTTTCACACAGCGTTTTTGTGTTAAAACATACTTGTAACGGTAGAATGATTAAACGGACCTGTGCAACCAAGACACTGAAACTAGTAAACGTGTTTCGTATATGTTAAAACATGTGAAACAATTTCGGACTATCTAAAAATAACTCAAGCTTAGTTGAGCAAAAGTGGAATTTTTTTAAGCCTGTGTTTATTTGGCAAAGTTTACCGTACTGCATGAACTCTGCTGTTCCTGATGACGCATAGGTTGAAAGGTGTTCTCCAAGACGCAGATTACTGGGCCAAACTTTATACACAATTTGATGTTGACATTTTACTTAAGAAAAAGTGGCCGAATTCCAACTGGTGTTTAGCGTGTGTTAAATTGCTGGAAGAAATTAAATTTTGAGCAAAAAGTAATAAGCACGAAACGACTGTATTCAGACAAATAGGGGAAGCTTTAAGATAATATTAAAAGTAAGCATTTCACACAATTTCATATAATTAACATTCGGGCATTGTTCCTACTTTGACGTACAGTTTGCTTCGGAAAATAATTCAGGTGACTTTCAAAGAGACTCGACCGCTAAAATATGAGTTCCCGCTGGTTTCAAACCGGCGGCAGAAACAAAAGTGTTCTTCAAGCTGATTCACGAGAACAAGACAAAAGCTCAAGCAGTCGCTCTCTTTTACTAGTTGGTGGATTTCGTTTGACACGGTAGGCACTGTATGTAATTGTCAAAATAATGGTATTCTGAGCTTTTGATATGGCTCCCCAGCTGTGCCGATAGACTATTTACCGTGTCATTGCACGATGTTTCTATCGTTGATTTACTTTCAGCCGTGGTCTATACTTTGCTGAGAAGGACTTTTCTAGATTACTAAATCTGTTTAACTACTTATCAGTAACTGGCGTTGACCGAACCATATTATGGTTCAGTGCTGGGATTTAAATTTTGGTGTGTTTTCGAAAGACAGCAGTGTTGGCTGCTTTGCCCGCGATCTTACATTAAGTAAAGTTTAATTACTTCAGCGGAGTGTACCACCACATTCGTTTTATTTGCCAGATCACTCTAGAAGAGGACAGTAACTGCTGTGTTTACTCACACTGGTGGATCCAAGATCAGGATTTTTGAAGCATGCTGTTATATAGCCATGTATTGAGCCTGCCTAATAGTGTTTACCGGTGGTTCCTCACTCCCATCCACATACAACTACGCTCGGCATTGGGACATAAGCCGACTCCTTATCCGTGACACCAAGTGATAGGTGCGATCTTGTTCAACCTTTACGGAGTCCCCGATTTTTTAAATGGTTGCATGCGTATTTCAATCCGATGATGAGTTGTCGAGAACAACTTTTCACCATGTGCTAGACATTATTGATTAAAGGAGCCAACCTAGAGGAACGACACAGCCTTTCATTTATTTGGTTATGGCTCACAAACTTTATGGTCAATTCCAGTTTTTAGTTTCAGTAAGTTGTTGAAAAGATGCAGTAGATAAATAAAGTAGGGGATGCAATTAAAAATTTTGAACACATCACGTTCTAGATTTATGAAGTAAAGTGAATTTGCTAACAACCCGAAAAAAGTATAAGGTACTAAAAAGCGTATTCCAACTCGTGCTTGGGGATCTTTCTTCGACGCGACACACCTTATATAAACAGCTTGTTCATTGTTGTCTTATTGATGGCAAGAACTTTCAGTTAACTAAGTGAAAAGCAAAATAATAAATTAACAAGCATGTTCACTAATCCGATGTGTCAACCCTTACCTGACGTACGTTAGGAAAAAACTATTGTTTCTGCCGTTATAAAGCCAGTCCATTTATTTATGTGTTCAAATAATATAGTGTTAATCTTGGTGAGGATGTTACATGCGTTCACAAAGTTGATCACCAACTGCAGATTCTTCGTTTGTTTGGATTCAGCTCTTTTCCAGTCTACGTTACACATCGATGAGTCTTCGCTATGTTATCCCACATAATCGGAATGATCTATCAAGTGAAAATCGCATTAGTGCAGTTGGAGACATTGTTTAAACGGAATCAAAGCCTTGGAGTTTCATCCCTGTGCGATGTCTTGTACTAATCAACAGTAAGTTTTGGTGAACACCTGTAAGTATGGCTTGCACAGGATATGAAGAGAAGAGTTGTAACCATTAGATGAGAGATAGCCACGCAAAAATGGTTTCCAGTAACCTTTGTCTTCAACCG
>LUCH01000618.1:0-118443 GCA_013368495.1 Paragonimus heterotremus | reverse complement strand
AAGTTAGAGTGCATGGACTGCGTCCAGTCCGATTTTGAATCCACAGCTGCCACGGTTTGATAGTCCGTCATTCAAGTTGACGGGTGTGCAAAAATTACATTGTACTTGGGAAAAATATCCAAATCCACCATTTTTGTTCCAGTGTATAAGATGTGTTCCGCTTTGACGTTAACCTGCTGTCAGTTTTGCCGTCTCAGACAGCAATGATAGAACAGATTTCGAGGAAGCCTACAGTCAACGCTTCTGTGAAGACCACAATTCTGTTAAAACTATTAAATTGTCTAAATTTTAAAGGGCTGAGGCACAAAAACAGGCGTTAGCTAGTCGTCAATTTTCCCCATGATATGTATATTCTTACGTGATATTCTCAAAACACCAAGTGACTGCGTCAATTATCTCTGCACATAAACGCTACATGTTTTTTTCGCAAACACGATTAAGGTCTAATCAAAATTTCATATTAGAACATTATAAATAAATGGTGATCTGATTGATGAATACATACGATCCAATCGATGCCAATTATTAGCAGACAATCAGTCCGCTTTCTCACGGCCGCACTAAAGAATGAAGGAAAACAGGAGAGGTGGAAGAATAGTTGACATTAGGCCAATGTAAATGACCACATCTACAGTCAGTCATACACATGCCAACGACAATGCCGACCGCATTCCAACATTAACGTCTAACCTCACAAGCTGACATTTGCATAAACACCCATCTGTTACCTTCCCTCGCTGAAGCCAGATTCGCGTTTACATGCAGCTAACATACACATATAGTGCACGATTGATTTGTAAACTCTATTTACCTCACAGTTGCCTGGATAAATATGTGATGGTGCGCACCAACCTCCAGAACGGATTTTTCTAACACAATCTGACCGTGGCCATTACGTGTACTGGGCGAAAACAGGAATGAGCACGTACGGCTTAGCAAGTCAACGCCCAGCTGAAATTTAGAACGTACGCAGTGTGTGACAATGTTATCCCTGATGGATTTACCTTGCTTCAGTTTTCACTAACCTGTTTAAACAGGCCAGTATCATCCATGTGAAATAAAGTGTCGGTGAATCATTTCATTACCAAATTGAAATGTTTATGTCGAGTCGATCATCAGTTTTTATAAATGTGTTCTGTGCCTGAAATGATCATAAACCGAGAATAACAAGCTTCAGTGGGTAGGAGACGCAAGGTTAAAGAGGTTGAAAAATCTTAGGAAGAATTCTGTCCCACTTGCACGTAGCAAACTTCAAACGTAACATGAAAATGGAGTATGAATTTAAATGTCTTCTTCTTTGGGGAAAGAGGGCATATAGAGCTTCACCTTTCAATTTTCCTTATGTTCTATAAACGCAACACTGAAGCATTACCTATACTATGGTATAATGTTGATGCGCACAAAATGCACAAATGATTTTAGACATACTGACCTCGAATTTAGTTGTCTGACACAAACCACTCGGTTTCTAGCTTTCAATTGCTTAGACTGATTTAACTCAAAGTGTGAAAAAAAATAAATTAGATTGATGCATATGTGTGATTGGTTTTCATCCGCTCCACAGGTGGTAGAAGCTATATTGAAATATGCAAGCTGACGCAAATTTCTGTTCACTCTCTTTTTGAAGTGGTCCGGCAAGCTAAACACTATTCATACAAGGTTGTGGTTGAGCGCTTATGTTTAATTATCCGGTCATGCCTACTGTGAGATTGGCGGCGTTGTGGTTGACACGCTAATCTCACAAGCACGAAGGTATGAGTGCAAGACTATGATCCGGACAAGGATATGCACTATTGGTGAGCTCTAACAAAAACGAAACCCGAATTTAGTGCCTTCTTTCAAAGTGGGCCAGCCGGAGAGGCTTTTCTGAATACGAGGGCTGTGATCAGGTTTGGGTTGTGTGCAATTTAGAAATAACCGAAATCTCCAAAACTTCACTACTGACGCCAGTGGCGTATGAAGATATACGTCCTGACAGTTGACATCTTTGTTTATTAAATGTGAGTAAACAGAGTACTGTAACCCACTGCGTGTGTATATGTACTGCAGTCTGACATCTTGGGGTTGATGTGTTTTCATGATCACATAACCTGCAATAAACGAACAAATTAGCAAATAGCAGTGTCTTGTTGGATGCCAGCGTTACATTTTTCATCACTGTAACCATTCTAATGTCTTCGTGTAACCATATAAATCACGTAGGTTTCATAGCATCAGACTCAAAGTGAGAAGACGAGCAGTTCCTATCTAGCTGATTGACAGTGTGTTATTGCAAAGACCGAAGACGGTGAACTTGGAAGTTGCCTACTGCTTCTTTGTCTTCTTTGTGAATTGTGCAAGATGGTTAGAAGTCGTTCTTGTGTACGACAACAAATAACTAATAGGTTTTACCATTGTTGAATCACGAGATTGTAACATGGACAAATATGAACTCTCAACCCCGCCACAGGTTATTACAATTTTTCTGAAGTCCTCGCCAGTCATTTAACATGCGCACGTTGATGACGGTCGAAACAACAAGTATTGCAGGGAGAAGCAATTCTCCAGGAGATGGAAAAACAATGAAACATTAGCCCGTGATTTTTAGTGAGTTGTGATTATAAAAATGGTAACTAGGATATGTTTGCTTACAGGTTTTGTATTTTAATCTAAACATTCAAGCTAACTTCAAATTCAAGAACTGAATGCAATGCTATGTTAAAATATCTCTTGATCGTTTAAAAATTATTTTTTTCAACCAATGTTGTCGCTCGTGGTTTAAGAAACCACGGGTTAGTCAACTCTTCTTGACGAGTATGCTTCTAATTACAAATAATATTGTGGTGGACTATCAAGCAAGGGGTGCTAGTATTCCAACTCTAAGCGTAATACCTCCACGCAGGTGGGAGCTGCGTTTGGAAACCCACAGCGAGTGGATCGAGGACGGTGTGGGCCACCGGATGAGTCATCGCTCGACCAGATCGGACCAACGAGCGAGACATAGTAGGCAAAATGGTATAGACGACCAAATCAGAGGCGCGATTAATCCAACACTCAGAGTTACATCTCGACACGGTAGTGGAACACGGTCAAACCCCATAGTGGATAGATGGAGGACAACATGAGCGACCGGATGAGCCATCACTCAACGAAATTGGACCAACGGACGAAAATTGGCGGGCGGAAAATCCCCCGATAGAAGGCGCCGATCACACACAAACCCGGCAGAAGTGCACACGACGTGTGAGCGGAAACCGGGGTGTGTGTGTTGTGGACTGGAATCGTGATTCAAAATCGCGAGCGCGCGTGTCGCATGGTAACTAATGTGTTGGACAATAAAGATTGCGATTTATTGGACGCCTTTCCGCTACAATGTCTTCAGTTGCATAAGGTTACTATCACATGCTTATAATAGGTTAGTGTCGATTCAGTGATGTCAAGCTTCTTGAATGAGAAACGTTAGTGTTTTACATATAAATTTTTATAGTGATGTTAATCAAGTCATTTCACTTCCGTGAGAGATAGTTTTAGGTATATCCTTGAGCAACGTGAACAAGTCAAGTAACATTGAGACATTAATTATTGGTAAACGATAATACTTGCTTTGACTGGACAATTGTAATATAGGACACTAGAGAATCTGAGCCACGCAATAAGATTATCGCGGTACAAAAGATCGTCCTAAACACCGAGAATGCCGTTAGCTACAGCTTTAAACAGTCCAAGTATCTAACTTGCACAATAATCTAATTATACTCTCTGTTGAACTTCAACATCAAAGTAAACAGTTTTCTTGGCCAATTCTGGCTAGTATAAACGGTTTCCCATCATTGTATAGCGTTATACGTTGGTGGGATAATCACACGTTTGTTGAGACTGGTCGTAAAATCAGGTCGAGTAGGAGAAGTTGCTTCTACCCTGTGACGTACAAATACCTTTATTTCCAAGCTACGAACCATCGTCAACACATTCACGAGACAAAAGTATAATTACTGAGACTGTTTCGGTTCTTACTACTATAGAAGGAACAGGCACAATCGTATTCAACTGTCTCATACTGATTGAAAGTTCCAACTAAAATATTTTGAAGGAATCGACGGAGTTCAATCTGTCTAGGGAAAAAACGCAAGTGTAACTTAATTTTAGCTGAACGGGTGGTTAGATTCCAAACGCTGTGATTGTGGGACAAGCGTAAAATTGCTGACTACCGAGGAGGCAGTATGTTATGACCATTTTATACGTGTGATTAAAATTACTTCCAAACTCTTATCCGGTAGTTCTTTCAAATTGACAAATAAGAAATTCTCCTGTTAATTTGGCACAGCGATTCTGCCACTGCGATTTCTTAACTGAATTCAAATACCCCCCTTCATTCAACCTACTTTGTGCAGACGAAATCTTAAAAGGCGATATATTCGAGCATCTCTCATAATACCCCGGAGTATTTGCAGTATGAATGCACGTGTTCCGCTAGGTTGATGCTGCTGCTTGAACTCAAATTTGAAGTAAAATGCAGAATGTGGACATTTTATTCTATCTCTTCAATTGGTGAGTGTCAATTCTTCCCAGAGAGAATGCAACTGCAATACGTCAACCTTCAGACCGGTCGGTAGTCTTACTGTTCTAGTATAAATCGCGGCATCTATTTCGAAAGGACGACGAATGGTGATACGCAAAATCAATGTAGGTTATTTACGGACCACAGGGAACACAGTCCACGGTTCGTTCTTAGAATGAAACTTTATGCCATGACGTTTTGTTCGTATATTTCGGAAATCGGATAGTAGGTATTTTACTCGACTGAAAAATTACGATGTTTTCCACACTGGATCAGTATAGAAATTGACACAGTGTCAGCAAACATTAATTGATTAGTTTTTGAGTAGATCGATCATACTGACCTGACAGAGGACCACGAGTAAGCACATCGTCTTATTTAACCCAAACGTTAAAAATTACGGGGAGACTGTGGGATGATGACGTTCAAGAGACTAGCCGTTTAACTTCAATCAATTACTGTAAGCTAACCTTGTTATATCGAAACTTTCTTCATGAGAAATTTGAATTTTCCTCCAAGACTGCCATCCAAATTTTGCCAAAGTTTATTGAAAGGAGTTTTGATTATTTGTTACTTTGTGGCATTTGCCAAAAATGAGCTTATCATTTATGTAATTTTAAAAGCTCTCACATCTCGAGTGAAACAAAAATTTGCATTCTCGGTGGTGATGACCAAGAATGAAGTGGTGAATCATAGATTTTTAAATAGTTCCAAACTTTGGTAATTGGTTTATCCATCTTAATATTATTGCCATAGCAATGAGTAGAATTGAAGAAGAAAAATTACCGCGATACGACCCAATTGCTCATCTTGTTGATTAACTAAGAAGAATGGCATATGTCTTAGATTTGGCCTGAAAATTAAATGCATTCACTTACTAACAATAATTTTTCAACTGTATCATATCCCATTGAACCTTCTGTTGATTGACATTGACAACACTTTGCACAAATTGGTCTTCAATCACGAATCGATGCTTCGTCATCTGTTAAGGAAATAAAGTACATGTAACCAGAAACTCAGGATGAGCAGACGGCTGAAGTTCCATAGTAAGTATATTTCATTTTATTTCGTAATACTTAATGACAAAGTTTTTGTCACATTCTTTCAAAAAAGAAAAGTTTTTGTAGCTATTTTATTATGCTACATAACAAGATGAGCTTATAAGTATCTATTTTGTAACAAGTTTCCTGCAGAAAATCATTCCGTATGCTATTTGTTCAACTTTGTGAACAAACAGCAAAGCGACAAAAATTGTGAAAGTTAATTTCCATATTCCATAATATCGCAGCACTGAATAAATTATTAGTAATCTGATCGAATAAGTGTAGAATGGCAAAATAACATCATGTGAATGAGCAACGGGCTAACAGACACTGTTTGACGCACCAAATATCTCAGATTTCTTCGTCAAATCTTTCAGGTTGTGTCTATTACTGTTGATAAAAACGTAATATTGGCAAAATTCTGAGTAAAAGATGCTTTTCAAGTAGTAGCTACTCGTTAAACATCTGACAACAAGGAGTTATTGATGGAATCGCTGAAGATCAACGAAAGCAATTTTTCCCCAATGGTAGTAATGAATTTTAAGGGGTTCTTAAAAAAGTAAGTCCGTTCAAGGCTGAATAACTGTGCGTGGAAGAGTTATCGAAATTAATTCAAACGTCAGAGTAAGACAATTCGGCCATAATTTAGACTCAGGCTTGCAACGTGAGAAATCAAGTAATTTCGACCCATCAACTTACGTGAACAAACGTTTTTGTACACATTAGTTCTTGTCGCCTAACCAATAAAACTTTTCAAATCGCCTTGCTTCCAGTAACGACTGATTATTAATGTGGTGATAAAATGGTTTTGGGTCACCTCGTAACCACCTTTCTAGTTGCTCTTCACGATCGTTGACGTTTGGTAGCGTTGTATGTTGACGACAATGCTACTGCATTGCACACTTGAACTAATTGTCCAATTTAATAAATCGTTCGGACTTGATTGGCTTTTCATTAAAATAGTGGATTAATCCACTGTGTGACAAGCGTTTTTAGGATAGACCCAGATTCTGTGTATGTTTGTTGGTAGGCTTTCTCCAGTCTACCACTTTCTGCCTCATGTTGTAAGTCGTATCGGGATGACTGACAGTAAAGTTGTTACCTTTCGTTCACCTTTTGTTCTGTGGAGTATTCAACTGAAGAAATTTTGTCAAACAACAGGGTTTCACGGTCCATACAGCAACGATTAGCTCCTTACGTACCAAAAGAAATTGACTTATACAATATAGTGTTCTTGGGTGTGAAACCCTTTGTTGGCAATACAGATATGTGAAGGCAACTAGCGATTGGATGAGTTTAGTTGTGTTCGGTGTTCTTACTGTGTCTTTCGGCTCTAATTTTGCGGCAGAAAATGCCAAGCAAGAGTGAGATTATGTTGAATTATGGAGGCAACGAATGATTAACGGATTTCTGAAAACAAATTTTCTGAACAAATGTTGGCTAAGTCAAACTGGCCCTGTTGTATTTACATTACAACTGTGGCAATGATAGATACCTGCTAAGTCCAAGGAGTTGAAATGTTGGGTATGTAGCTTCATCTCGAGGTGCGAACAGCATTCCATTCCCCATTCAAAACGGTGATTTCTGTTGGTGGGCAAACCAAACAGCACTCGGTGGTTTCCGTCTAATGACAATGCAGACTATGTATGGTTGAAAGAATCACAGCTGATCTGCAGGTGTATTCACTACGCGTGCTATCTCGGGGCCACTGGACAGCTGGAAAACAAAACGACGACTTAACAGATTGTCCATCAATTATCAGAGAGCCAACACCCCGTGAACGAAACCCGATAACACGTAGTTGTACAACGAGACTGATTTTGGACACCATTGCCAAATCCGTTTCCTCAGTTTTCATTTTTTGCAGTAACTCAAATGTTTTGACTTACAAATCTTACAAATTTATTTTGAAGAAATAGGTTTTGACGCTTTGAGAGAATGTGGTTATCTCAAGGCACTTGAGCCAATATGTTGACATTACTGAGTGTTACAAAACATCTAATGATTCAAACCTGTTATAAAATGTAGACAGATTAGTGTACTTTGCATGTAGTCGTTTCACACGGTCTTTGATTTAAGCAACAACGTTATGTTCCAGCCATCTGACGGATTATTTTATGTAAAAAACACCTGAACCTTGCACAGGTACATTTGTGGAACTTCTGTTTTCATTACGTACTCCAAATGATGCTTCTGGGAAACCAGGGATATGTTAGCTCATTTTTGACCTCGCCTACAATGGGTCGCCACGTGCTCATTAGTAAAAAGGTTTTCGCAGGCATTTTTCAAAAGGAAGCAATATCCCGCAGTTTCTTTAATGTTAGTGCTCTTCGGTTTTCCGTATCTCTGCTTTTTTTCAAGAACACTGAGACGAAATCCTGTTCCAACGGATAACTGGCAGTCGACCGTGTGTATTGACCAACTGAAGTTAGATATACACGTTATTTTGTTTGAATTGTGCGATGGATCAAACCAAACGTTTTACCACCGTAGTAATATTGTCCATTTGATAGCCTTCTTTTGTATGTAGACAGATAAGATCGCGTCGTTTGAAAGAGGATGTTTCATAGGTTCCTGGGACGGCAGGCTCCCCGTTGAAAAAAACATTTAAAAATCGTTTTATGCTATCGACTGAGCGGAAGTTTCGTTACTTTCTGCTTTGTTAACTCTTAAGAACGTCTTTGCATGAAGGCACACTTTCTGGAACACCATTCCTATAATTCGTCACTTAGTGATTAATGTGGTTACTGGATGAGTGGGTGCAAGCAACGCGCGTGATTGGCTGTTTCCATTCGTATAAATTCCAAACCTTTCCACCACGTATCATAGACACACACAACTTGTCCCACGATCCATGATGAATAAATACCTCACATTTATCTGCTTGCAAACTGATGGGTATGTTAAAGGATTAGACATTTGTTTTCTGCATGACCGGTTTTAATTATGTCACACGTTTTTCATTATATGTTAAGGATGATTTTTTGAGTATTAAATCAGGTTGAGTAGTCAAGAAGTTTTGAAAATTTATTATAGGATTTTTGTAGGTTTGTAGGGTTGAACGAAAACAAGAGATATGTCAAGAACGTGCATCACTAACTCTCTATTATTTGCTTGAAAAGTGCTAATTCTACTGAAGCGTTTCAGTAGTGAGCGCCAGCTAGCGCTGTGGTTCTCTGGTTTGATCCTGATAGGACATGAATAAACATCGGGTGTTTATTTGTTTAACTAAGATTTTTATCTTGCCTGGCACATCTACCCTAACTTAATGTCTCGAATTCTAACAAGAATCTCACCCATTTGAAAATGATTTGATAACGTAGAAAAGATGTGGAAAGGTAGTTTATAATCGCATTAGGTTGCGCAAGGAAAAGTGGGTTCTGTTGTCTTTTACATTGAAGTCATTGTGTTGTACGGTAAATTCACTTGGTTGGAGGACTAATTAGTGCCACAAATTCACTAGTTAGTTGAGAGGAATTTGAGTCGCAAAATAGGAGGCTGGCAACATCTCATCGAGATATAAGGGTACATTTATCCAAATGACAATTGTACACGTGTAAAACAAAGTGGGCGACGTACAGATGCAAATGTGTGATGATTAGTCCAGCTGAATGAGAGCATCAGCAGACCACTATCTAAACCCTTGTATATACGCACAGCAATCACCTGAACAGTTACTCTAGGTTTGAGTAACGAGTGGTATCCTTGGAATAACTAACCTACTGTTCAAGACATTTGCTCAAACAAATGACCATTTTTTCATTGGGTTTTGAGTGATTACAGTCGAGCAGCTTGTGGTCGACCTTATAACTAGGCAAACATATGAGTTAGAATCAAATTATCGTATCTATATTTATGGTTTCTTTAGAACTGGTTCAGTAGATTTAGCCATTTTAATTGAGTACCTTGAGGGTTTCCTAAATTCCTTTGAGGCATGTCTCCGGGCACTCCCGGCAATGATCAAATCACTAGCGTGGTACAAGCTGGAAGGCGGTGTATCTACTCATACGAATTTGGAAGTGGTATACACAGTGCAAAATACCTTACTTGAAATTTTTTAAAACTTTTAGTTCAAGGAAGTTACTGTTAATTGTAGTTTCTGCGCCATATTAAAGGAAACTATGTTATATCCAAGCGATTTTTTCCCGCACTCCTCTAATTCAAGTATGACAGGTTGTTGATCGTCCAACTGCTGACCAGCATAATTGTGGGGAGGAGTGAGTTAACTTTATCCATAGTGTATTTGTGATAGAATTAGTAATACATGTCACTTAATAACCAAACGTAAGTACACTGAAGCTGTGGGTTCGGCGGATTAAAGTTGCATAATCCAACTCAATTATGACAAATTAAATGTGATTTCATGTTTTCAACCTAAACATCGCCAGTAAATCTACGTTTTTTATACATTACGGTGCGTGTAATTAACATGCAGCAAAAATTCGTTTTTCATTCTTTCTAAAGTCCTCACAGGGTAAAAATTCATTAAGCTGTTTTCTTGTTTGACACACTGCATGGAAATTAAGAGTAACAGAATGTTTCTGATGACGGCTGTCTTAAAAAGAACATATTTGTATATGAACATCCACCGTTTTGTGACGGTCCCAGCTAATACACAGGTTTCTATTAATGTTTGAAAGGCCTTCACGCATACCATCTTGTCTTGGTTGTTAAGCAGATTGCCTGCAATAAACACGAACATACACCGGCGTACTTTATGCCACTTGTGTGAACGGCCAATGCGTTAATCAACAACTTTGTTTTACTGGTCGATCAGCGTTTAGCAGAAACAAAATGTTGGGTTGTGTATTCCGATATAAAAATTCTCGGCTGCAAAATTCCGTTCGCAATATAGCATACAACTTACGAAATATAGTGTCAAGAAGTGAATATTTACATATTCATCACCGTTTAGTGGCATAAGTTTTGCTAGTGAGTTTATTGGAGTGTCGGTAATATTGTGCATCAAAACCCGGTCACACTAAGCTCAATGAGGATTAACTTAATGGAGACAACTCCGTGAACAAAAAATTTTCTGGACCCTCTGAAACTACCTCTGATTAATTTTAATTACCTGTAAGTCTGTACGATATCACAGGAATATGGGCACATATGGAGCCGACCACACTGTTGTCACCTTGAAGGTGGAGGATCTACAAAGTGTATCTAGAAGATTCATTGTTGTTACGTAAACGATGGCTGGTTAAGCATCGTGCAAAAAAACATTAACCACCTTAGTAAGCAAGCTTCATTGATTAACAAAAAAGGTTAGTTCTTGTCAACATCTTACTACTAAGCATATGTACGGTGACAACAGTATGAGCTTATAATTAAGTTTGTCAGTGGTCCAACTACGCGGTTGGTTTTATGGGCTAAATGCATCTCTTCAACGCAGTAGTCTCTTCAACTGTCAGTCGTTCATGATTTTGTGGATTTGAGCTTGACGATACCCACTCAGAGAATGTTCCTACTAGCTGGATACATATATCACTATAATGCGCTTAATGTTCTCCATACACTCAAATATGTTTTCGTAAACCCAAAAAGTATGATTCCTTTGCAGAATAAGAATGTAGACCGTGCGTGACACAACGGCAGACTAATTACAAAACGGTTTAAACCCTATTCAAATCATTTCAGATTTTATGAAATACATGATTTTCGAAAACTTTGAGTGAAAAATAGAGTAAAGCAAATAATGTTACCAAACTGGTATGAACTGAACATGACCTGAGAATAAGTCTCGTGTTTCAACTATCATAATTCAACGTGAGCACACTCGATTCTTGATTTTGATTGACTGGATGCAACCTTCTGTCCCTCTCCCCTAATTACTACGACTTGTCTTCAGATATACCAAAGAAAGGGTTGCATGTCATTTTTACACCTGTTGGCCAAAAACCAGTTAATTGTTTGAAGGACAAATTTCCTATAATAACCCTGCAGATACTGATATATACATGTAAGGCTTTTAGTTAACCTATTATGCTCAAAAACGTGCATTTTTGTCAATCTATGGGCCTTGTTTTCTATAGGTTGATAAAGATTACTGAAAAGTTATTCCTTTGGACAATTCAGACGATCAGAACATAAAGGTTTTGTTAAGTTATTATTAAAAGCCTCTCGTTGAATACTGGTAAAGGTGGACAACTAGCAAAATAAACAACACTAAGCACTACATCATCTCAAAATAGAAGACGATAAAGTCTGGTTAAAAAGACTTAAAATCGGCCAAATATTATCATCAGTAACTCCAAACTTTGCAAATTTCAACTTATTACATAATTACTTCAATACTCTGACTGTCGATTGAGCAGTTCATTCAAACACATTTTATCGTGTTTCGTGTAGGTAATACTCCGACATTGAGGCACAGTCCAAGTCGTTAGCTAATAATTCGACGCAATGTTCTCCCGAGCTACCCAAAGCGTGAAACCTGGGTTGTTCGGTGTACATCCATTTCTCTTCTTGTATCACTCCAATAAATCCTCCTCAACTTGATCGTAGCAAGCCCCAAAACAAAACGGTTCTGTATTTCATTTCAATGCATATGTCACCCACAGATCACAATACAAGTATTATAGCACCGAACTTCTCAGATTACTCTTCGTTCAAATTTGAACTATCATTTGATAGCAAGCCGATATATTCGTTAACTAGATCGTACCGTAGATAGCCATGTTTCAAAAACGTATGCGGTTTATTTTACAGAATGAAGGATTGAGGCGGTATTTCTTTTCAGTGGATTTTCCTTAAACTCTATCACTATTTACTTGCCTGATTTTCATCATACTATTTGTCATTCTGCTTCAATCTACACATTTGTTGCTATTCAACGACAAATAGTATTTTCTGAAGCAACATGTGAACGTGAAAACTTTTGCTTATGGGATTATTTGTTTATCTGTTGGACCATCATATAAACGTGCGGACTGATTTAGTTGCTGTGCTTTCATTTGATCGGTACATCAACTCTCTGCATGACTATCCTGATGATGAATCGACAAGTTTGTGGAAGATAACGTTTAAAACGGACAGTTATTCGCTGATCTGATAAACAAATATTATCAGAAGTAGTACCGTGTAATAACGATAAATGGACAGTTTGTTTATCTGCGATAAGTTAGCTTTATTTATTAGCAACCGGAACAATTAAATCTGAACAGTAAATTAATTTCGACAGCTAAGCCAATATACATCGAGGTTTTACAAATGCCTTAATTATCCTTTAAGAAGAAACACCAGCTAAAGATGGGCAATTATTACGGAAGAAACCTCTTACCACTCAGTGATCTGCAGGGGTAATAGTTTTTTAGTTT
The DNA here is from genome assembly GCA_013368495.1 of Paragonimus heterotremus. Classification (NCBI taxonomy): domain Eukaryota; kingdom Metazoa; phylum Platyhelminthes; class Trematoda; order Plagiorchiida; family Troglotrematidae; genus Paragonimus; species Paragonimus heterotremus. Next base: position 105,541 of record LUCH01000618.1, on the reverse strand, counting down.
TGAAAAGGGAAACATGATTTTAAGCAAAATTCAATTAAATTGTTGGTCATAATCAAGTGAAATCTAACGTTCATTTATTTACTGAGACCTACTGGTGCACTTTTATGCCAAATAACGTAACATGAGTTCATTATAAGTTGAGTTGAATGATGTGGATTAATCAGCAGTTTAAAAGTGATGAGTCGTTTAACCTATTAGAATAGGCGTAATTAATTTTTCTATATACGAAGGGTATTGTTAGATAACTGTGGTTGTACCAAAGTCTTCTTTACATCCGAACGCTACTGAACCGGTTACATCGACAGCACATATACAAGTAGTTATTTCTTAGCCCTCAAGTTAGTACATTTTTCATTTGGTATTCGACATAGAGTTACAAATAGGGGTAGGTATCTCAAACATATCTTATTGTTATCATAATGTATTGGGTAAAAACATGTGAACTTTAAATTAGCTACAGTTCTTGTAGAAGACAATTTTGTTTTGGGAGCACTTTAGAATGGTTCGCAACCTATCAATATATGTACTGAGTTTTACAAACGTGTACAGCAAGATGTATTTCAAGAAGTACACCAAGTGATCAATATGGTCAGTAACGATAGAAATTTTGGGGAATTTATTTATAAATCAATTCACTCAGCGATTTAGTTCATTTGCCCAGTTTGCTGATGCACATTTATGAATATGATGAACAATGCACCTATTTTGGCTACGTTTAGCAAACATGAGAAGTTATTGTACACAAAGTCCAACGAAATGTTTTGTAATTTTGTATACAGAACGAACAATCCAGTTTGTGGGAACCTGGTGTGAAGTTCGTCGCACTTAACCGACCAAGCTCTATATTTTTTACGGCGATTTTGTTCCTGCATATGATCTATAGTAGATGGCTGTGTCATCAGAACTTCGCTAACTTCCTCTGTCAAAAGAGCTGCCATTGAAAGTTTTTGGTCGCATAGTTGGCGTTCACCATGTCTTAATCTCCGTTGAGAGAGTCAAACTAAAAGTAACTTGACAAGCTTAGTCATAGCAAGGAGTTATACATTATTAGAAGACATTCATACTCATTGCTTACTTACGTTTTTTACTGCACACCTTACTACATGGTTTGAAGATATCTGCCATTGGTGGTCCAAACTGAACCAGTTGTACTGTGTTACTTAAAAAAAAATTAGAAATTTTTGGTTCGCAAGTTTTATATCGCCTACTTTTTGTTTACAGTTTTTTTATTCCGCATTTATTTTGTTCACCCACTGAGAGTCATTCAGAATTATCTGAACTGTAGTTGGCTGGACTCATTCCATTTCCAAGTTGACGGTCTTTTAACCGTTTTGAAATAATGTTTGTCATTTACAAGAAAACTACCAGGCCTAGTTTGGGACGAGGGGAAACAGAAGGAAATAGTTGCCTGATTGAGCTTACGTTCCAATCTGACGGAAGCAGTTTTGTTCATACATACATATATCTACGTCTTCGAAGACGCTTATCGAGATGTAATTTGGGGCATGTGTGTCACTCATCCTAATAAAATGCTGTAGTAACCAATGTGAGCATTTTCTTACTGTTGTTTTGTCAACAGGAAAGTTGTACAGCTGGTTTGTACAGAATTCACGCCAGTTCCTTTTTATCCTCAACTATGCAGTTCCATTTCATATGACGCATTCTTTCATCCAGGTGAATCTACGTAAGACTGGATTTTCAGTCGCACTGTTACGTTACTATCGCGGTAAACTGTAGAGATAAGACGACACTTTCTGTTTAATTTAACTACAAACCAAAACTTCCATTAAGAGAAGGTTTGCTTCAAACGATTGCGGACCCCGCAAATAGCCATGAAAAACGAAACAAAACCAAAATGGCATGTATCCACTTATTTATTCCCAGGTTAACTATATAAGATCAATACAAGCAGGATAGATCGAACATATATGAGAAATGAATTTCGAAGGCGTCACACATATAAAAGACAATAGTAAAACGAAGCCCTGAGGCAGAAAAAAATATCAGCACGATGTAATCAGAAATGTGGTACTTCCGTTAATTATAAAATTTTGTGTTATATCGATTTCATATCTAGAGTGATTAGTTTATGTACTTGTTAGTGTACGTTCTTGAGATGCAATAATATACGGTTTCCTTCCAACTACTTACAAAAAATTAAACCTGTGTGCAAAGTTTCGGTAATGGTTCTTCTAGATGGAAAATCAAAATCCAACGAGCTTCATTGGAGCGAATGCGAATGTTATGGTTTTAAAATTTGACTGTAACTGAATATCGAATATCCAGTCACGTCTACATTAGTTCACATTTATTCATTTCAAATATGCTTCAAATCCGAGGGGCAGGATGGTATAAGAACAAGCAAGATGATTTAAAAGTCACGGTACAGACTAAAAATGAATGTGTTTGTGACAGTAGCTCGTGGGTGATAAACGTATACCTTTAGCTCACAGTTGTGCCGACAGATCATCACGGAGTAGCATATCTATATATATGTGCGCAAATGTACTCAAAAGTCATGGAGTTTCTAGTTTAGTTTAATCCAAATGGATGCTAAGAACCAGTTGAACAAGACATGTTGATCACAGTCACACATCGGCTCGTTAAATCTACCCTGATTTCGTTTACCTCCGACACCGTGTTTTAGACCAAGAGTGTACAGGTCACAGAGTGCTTCAGTATGACCAAAAAAATGAAATTGATATCAGTATGGTAGCTCAAACCTTGTGTTCGAATTTTACATTTCAGTATAGATCAGACAACCGTTAGTTTTTGCCCTGCATTTGTTGAAAACTCATTTTAATTTTATTGCTCACGGTTTGCACCAAACATTGTTTAAGCAGTACGTTGACATAGTGGCATAATATATCGTCCTTGTGGGCAATAATAATAACGACGGTTTTAATGACATTGCAAATCAATAGGGTTGTTGGTTTTATTTTACTCATAAGCTTAATGACTACCAAGTATGAAAATGATAATTGAAGTTAAGTTAATTTATTTGAAGTATTGTTACATCCAACAAGTAAACTGTGAATTAGGTGAAGTAATGCGATGGACTAACAGTCACCATATATACATGAGGTGGACAGAAGATGAGTAAAAAACGTTGAGAAAATAATAGAAAGCCTTTATAGTGTTGAAAGCAGTCGTTGTAAAGCTCCAGCAACTATTGCTCCAATACAAGAGGTATAATAGTTTGAAGTCTAGTTTGGTGATATCTGTGCAAATCGTAGTTTAAAACATCTGATCTGTTTGTTTGAGGGAAGTGTGTTAATGACACAAGTTATGCCGTGTGTGAGATTAACTGAGGACTACGCCATGGGATACGTGGTAATCAATTGCAAAGTTGTTAGAAATAGGAACTAAGCCAGGATTTATAGAAAGGTGCCAGTGGTTTTGGTGAACTGCCTTAACTGTCGGACTTGTGATGCAGATTTCTGATGCACACCCGACTGGAGGACACTTACTTTGTATTTATTGATGAAAGATACGTCCAGTTGAACGCAAGGTGTATGGTTAGACGTTCGATTTCACAAATAGATCAGACGTTAAAATATACTGTAATAATCTGAACCGTTTGTTGCATAATTCCAGGATATGCACTTATGGTGCATCCAGACATACTGCTGAAATCTAAGAATCACATAGACTAATTGGGGCCTGTGTTCTAGTACGATTGAAAGACGGATGCTTGGTTCTGTTGGAGGTAGTTCTACTTACGTGAAGCATGACCATCACATCATTTAAATGAAAACACCAGTGAGAATGTTGTCTGTAGTTTCAGCTGGAATAATACAACTTTGATACGATTAATCTGCAGGTTAGAATGTAAGTAAACCGGTAGGGACAGACAGACATTGAACACAAAACGAGAAGAAAATGAGAACAGCGTTGTTCTGAAAAACAGATATATTGTGCATTACACCACATGAGGCTGAGCATGGAGAAAGTAGTTATATAATCTGAGGGAAAATCTCTGACAGATACAAACTCGGCAGAAATGCAAGTGTCAAACTGAAGGGTATCGACAGTGCCGTGAGGCGGCGAATAACAGATGTTTTCGTGCGAAGTATTTGGCGAAATGACTTTGAATACTGTTATTTACTATGAATCATAAATAGAGATAAATATTCTTCTAACTACAATATTAGCGTATTCGCCCGATCCTTTGTGTTCAATTTCTAGACAATTCGTCCAACATCAGCAGAACCGAAGACATGAATAGACATTCTAAAGCCAGATATGAAGACTTAGGGGTAAGCATAATTAACAGGAACAGCGAAGTAAAGCTGTCTGCACTCCACGAAATATTGCTGTGCACAGAAATTCGGGATACCACATTGAGGCTCTTTGAAAAACTAAAAGAACCGTTTGTGAAGCCTTCCAATGAAGGTGTTATTTTCTTCAGCTGCAAAGCTAAGCTGACAGCATATTTTTAGTTGCGAACCCCTTCCAAACAAAATGTTTGGCATTGATTTGCTCGCGATGGCGAATCAAAGACTTCGATGTTTTGTTTATTTCGGTTGACCCAAGATGGTTGATGTATCCCGGATAAACGACAGTCAGTTTTTGAATCATGTTAGTTAATCAAAAAAATAACTCGCGTTTATCATAAGTGAGCACGATGTCCATTTTGCAACAAGTTATTTTATATCTCACTAGTGTGAACCAGAGGTGAGTTCTGCGGCCCAAGCCCTTTTTAACATATTGTTCACACGATGACTATAAAAAATTAAAACGCGCTGTTTCTCAAAGGAGAGCTTCAGCGAGTTCAATGGACGTATTTGAAGAGAAAACGTGCAAAATACTCATAAACGTTTATGATAGAACCCGTCTTGTCGGTAGAAAAAAACGAGTTAAAATTTATGCGTGATCACTGAGTATTATATTAACATGTTCAGTAGAAATGCTTATCGAAAATTTGCACCAGGACAAGGTTTGGGAACGAACAAGATCGAATGCAATTACTGACTCACACTGACAGCCAGTTACAAGACAGAAGATATATTTTAAGATTTTTCGTTGACAACTGGGGGAAAGTACCGTTTACGTATCATACCATTCTAACGGCATCCTACAGTCGGATCTTTGACACGAATAAGGTTCATTTTTGACTAGAACCACGGACTTTTATCCCCACTGCGATGAGGTATGTTCTAGTATTCCAACGTTGCCCAAGTTTACACAGATGTTAACAGGAATGGTGGAGTAAAAGTTTCACCGTGGAACATGAAGTTAGACCATATTTTCATACAGTCATTCGATGACAGTGCAGAGGTTGAACGAACAGGCAGTAAAATAACTGATGACAGAGGTATAACGCTATTTTACTTGATTTTAGCCTTTTAAGGGCAACTTATTATTTACACCCCTCTGTATCTCGCTTTTTCTGTCACCCTAGTCCGCAGTTTTCACTCGGACAACCGTATCGCATAAAATGGTGTTGCTGAATAAATGTGTCTGTTGTCCACCAAAGCTTGCTAGTCTGTGGCATCTCTGGTGTCCGTCTGATTTCTCTCTCCGCTGGGCTACAAAGGGCGAAAATCGCCAGTGCACTGAATACGCACTGCTGTCTCTTGGATGCCTTATCTACATGATGTTTGCGGGCAATAATTGTTTGCACTCATTCTGCACAGAGAATTTCTTACGTATGATGTCTGCAATACCTCGATGGTACTGACGTAAAGGAGGCGTGTTGAGAATAAATAATCTTATATTACATGAAGTTATATTCAAGTCATATTCAAGTGCTCAATTATCTGTGGCCGGTCTCTCAGATCGTTCTCCGTCACTCACCGTGAGATAACTTTCCTCGCAACTTTTGTAGATGACCCTTGAGCTCGCGTTGAGGAACTAAGAACTGACATTAAGTGTGACATCTGTTTTATATGCAGGAGTCTTCTACTGCGGCAAGATGATAAATAAATGACAGGTTAAAGACATTGGTTGCAAGCCGTTGTCAGTGCTGTTGTATCAGTTATTATGGTCTTAGCTTGCTATTTTTCCAGATTCTTAAGCAAAGCCGACTAAACCATAATGATGAAAGTTCGGAGTGTGTGTAACCCAAATATACCACATATTTTTCCTTGTTCACCCTACTATATCTTTTCTATTCTGTTTTTCGTCTACTTATTCTTTTAACAAACCTCAGACATTTGTTTCAAACTGACTTTATCTCACGATCAATGAGCTAACAGTCATCATAGAAGTTTATCGAACGAAAACACGGAAAACCACAGTCAACCTATATCGTGTACCTGTGTGGGTGAATTGGTTGCAATTGGACTTTTAAAATAAGCTAAGTGCAAATTTGTGTGTGTGGATTACGAATAATCTAAACAACATGTACTTAAACACTCAAAGCCAGCACCACTATTCATGAGGGTTTGAAGACACAACTACCACAACCATTTGACAAGAGTAAATGGAGTAAACATATTCCTAATAGACGCCAGCAAAAACCTGTTTGTCAATCAAGCCTGTCCATCACTACATGGCTTGTTTTGTTTAAACGAGTGTGGAGATGGTATTTCTATTAAAAACACAACATAACCGATGACTTAGTCACGATAATTTCATACCAGTGCTAGAAACGTTTGTCTCGGAATTCATCAGTGCTCAGTGTGTTATGGAGCGAGCGTTTTGCTTCAAAAACGGCGTGAGAAACTAACTTGGAGAATATTCTCAACTAATTATAGGTATCCTGCAATCCACTTTTGGCTTTCCAACTTAGCTATAGGTTGAGAGTTTTTTGTTGCATGCTAACAAAGATGGTTGGATGGTCCTTTACCTACGTGTGTGAATATAAATAGTAGGTGTTAAAGATGTTGTGTTTCAACTATATTTTATAATCATTACATGACCTAGATGGTTGATAGAGTAGTTGTTTCAGTGTTCCCCAATGTGTGCAACACAAGAATATTCAATAATTGAACGGGAAGGGGACCAAATTAGTGGATCACATACTACGGGAAAAGGGGATAGAGGACCGACACCCAGCTGCTTGTATCAGAGAGCATGTTCTAGAGCTGCTGCAAACAACAAAACATGTCAGGCACTGTACAGAGACTTGTGGATGGCAACAAGCGGAAATATTAACAGAGCACGTGATTCAAACAACATTTTTTTAATGAACTAGAGTTTTATAAAGAAATTTTTGCGGTTGTTTGAAGTTGCTCAAAACGTATCATCCAGTTTGCTGGGAACATGGCTATAACACTTCACAAACCCTCTGCATGACCAAAAACACTTTTGTTGACTTTGTGGCTGTCTTGATAACCAATCGCTTCTTGTAGTTTTGTTTATTTATTTTCATGTCTGTCTGTTTGAACCTACGAGACAGTACTTCCGCCTAGTGAAATCTTCCTTTGACAATACATGTCCATCTGCTATTGAAATGTACCGAAGTCTCGCCCCCTCTCTAAAAGTTTACTGAAATGCGCCAACTTCGTTCTATCTCACCACTGGACCTCATACTACAAACTAAACAGAGGATCTTGGTAAGAATTTTCAAGTAAATTACGTATCATGGAAAAGTGTCGCAGAATAAATGAGTTGCGTTTTTCTCAAACTGCCGACCATAATAGATTGTTATTTTTACATAATCTTAAACCTAATTTGGTGTGTCTTTATCTAAAATCGTTGTCTTTCACAAATGGGATCGCCATTTGTCCAAAAAAAGTTTTCAGACACCCAGTATCACACATACTCCACCAGAAAATACGTCCCTATAAATGTGGTTTGTGAGACCTATGTCAGCTGTTCACTCAGGGATTTGTAAAATCATTCGATTCATGTTTGAGAGGTACCTAATATATTAAAAATACAGCCGTATGTAGATTTTTCTAAACGTTAACTTTCAAGATAATCAAGTATACAACACGTAATGCATGAATCGCAATAGTAAATCATGAGCCGCAATTACGCGAGGCATTATAAACCATCTTGATTAACCACGTAAATCCGAAATTTGAGATATGCATGCCTTTCTTCGTAAACAACATGTAATCGACTTGCATTTTCTCATTTTCGTATTTAAGTCCTTTGATGGATTGAGTTGGTTTAAATGGAGGACTTCACCTAAGTGCACTACAATGGTTATATTTTCTCGAACAGATATGTATAGGACAAGCATTCCTGAGAGGCATTACACATAGAGAATTGTCAGTTCCGTCAATCTGAAGGATAACACAATCGGTTTCGTGATCTGATGAAATTGCAAAGAGCGGATATGTTCGGAAGAGTAAACCACGAAACCTACCTAATCGGAATTAAGCCGTGGCATAAAGTTTGCATTAGTATGATACAGATCAAAGTCATTTTTGTATTACCCCATATGTATGTACACTACTTCACTGAAGTAAAACCATACCGTGAAAAGCAATGTAGTGGGGGAATCATCTTCAATATATACAATATAGTTTGCATTAGGTATCACTCTCATTAAGGTAAACCCCACACATTCGTTTAGAAAGTCTTTATTTGGTAGACGTGGGCTCGTCTCTCCTAGAAAAAAATGCTACGACAGCACTGACTTACCAGGTACAGTTTGTATGTGCAGAAAGTCCTAAGTAAGTGACTGATGCACATAAACCATTTGAGTGCGCAGTGATCTTAATTAGTGACGTTTTCTGTGTTTTTGAAGGAAACACAGCTGCTTCGAATTACGACAATCCACACTGTGGCTTGGTTAGTTGATACACCTTGTTCCTTCACTGATACATTAGTAGTCATATAGATGATCAGTAGCAGTCTTTTGGTTTTTTAGACTGTATTTATAGACTGACGTTCGTTACTGCTGGAGTCGGTAGAACCTAAGTGCCGGTGAAACTGAATTACATAACATGGTTTATCCAAGATGTGAACTAGGAAGTTAAAAATGGCAATTTTTTCGAGGATCTCAAAACCGGGAACAATTTGTGAAGTATATGTATAAAATCATATTTCATATCCTAATCTGACTAGAAACAAAGATTACACAGTGATGTTTTGTTGTTTTAGAAGTTCTGGGTTTGAGTAATCTCCATTTGAGCTTTGCCTAGAAATGGTGAGCTGATCTCATCTCAATCCACGGGCAGTCATGCAATAGAACGTAGATGATGACCGGACTGTTCCACATTATGCACTTTTCAGCCAGTTTATTGTTTCATGGTCTGCACTGTTTGTTTCTTCTACTTTTAATTATATGAGTTACACAGATATCGCGAAGTACAAGCCAGTGTCACTCGTTGCTAAGCATTCTAATAAACAATCGATAATAAATTGTTACTAAAAGATGACTTTTTTAAATGTATCCTCATTGATGAGTTCGTGGGTGACGGAAACTGTTCACAAACGTGCTTTTCTCACCCATCTTTTCGCACTTAGACCATTTGCATTCTACCACACATGCATACTCTCATCATTAGAGAGAAAAACCCATCCAGGAAACACTTTACACTGAACACAAACCATTATTTGCTTAGAGGTGGTTGTAGTCAATTATGTTGTGGCAACTAATGACATTTTCTTAAAGGTAATCAACCGGTTCAATACGCTGACTGATACTGAATTTATGCGTTGCACACAAAACAATGATTATTGTGTGTATTATGACATCAAAGGTTGTTTTCATGTTTACAAAAGATTTTGTTTGTAGCAGCCACTAACTCTCAGTTTGCCTGACCTCAATTTACCGTTTTTGTTTGAAGTGGCTGAAATGACTTCTGACTGTCATCCTCAGGCTAGTTGAAACTCAATGGTTGAAGCTTGATTAGTAATTTTGTCCAAGTATTTTCATCGAAGAGCTTTTAAGAGATTCATGTTTGAACTCTAAAAAGTTACAGTTATTGAATGTTCAACGCTCTGAGTAAAGTATGCCACAATTCTGTGTTGTACAGCCAACGTAGAAACTCAAAATATGATTTCCGGAGATACTGCAAACAAGGAGGTGCCTAACAATTCTTCAGAGTTGTCGTGAATTAATTCCGGTCTTGCTGTGTACGTTGTGCTTTTATGATTGTAAAACTGAATCCGATGCAAAGATGTTGATAACCAAATAAACAGAAAATCATTCATGTTTGTCAACATTCTATAAGTCAATCACAGGAGCACGCAATTCTATTTAAGATTTGGTTGACGTGACAAAAGTTTTAAAACGAGAAATGGAAGACTCGTTTCCAAACATATGACCTGGTATCAGGACTAAATGTGTGTCACTCGCGTTTTCAAGTTTATGGTATCCACAATTTATGCACCAAATGCAAATGTATTCTAGTTCAAGGGGGTTCGCTGTGTGAATTACAGTGTGACTAAGCTCCGCTTTTATGGCCGATATCCGGGTACTTCGGTTCGGATCGTAAGCTTTTGCTTGCCACGTTAGTGGTAGGTGGTCACGATATTCTGCTAATCGGTATCTGTAACTCACCATAATCGCACATGATAGAGAAAAAGACGACAACAGATAAAAAAATATTTAGGAAACGGATTATTTTGAAAATATTTGGAGAAAACGTGATAGCTGATTACAAAATGGAGAATTCTATGGCTGAAAGTCACGCATTTTTGAAATGTTTCATAATGCACATGAACAAACAGAACAAATTTATGCAAATGAACATCTTAAATTCGTGTATTGTGCTGAAAAATTATATTCTTGTTCTAAAGAAATGGAAAGTAAGTCTGATTCGGTAGAAATATGGAAAAAAATAGCCGCCTATTACAAAACCCAGAAGAACGAAGCTACCTAAAAATGGTGATATTCTTGAAAGCAGTCGGTTCCGCACTTTGGTTTATTTTTTAAAATAATTTCATTGGTGGCTTCGATGAATGACCTTTTATTCTCATAGTAACGTTCCTCAGTAAAACATATTCTTATTTTAGAAGTTATGCATCCACTGTTCAAATTGAGAACAGCTGTCATGCTGAATATCTACCAATCAGCTCGTTCTAGGAAATTGGAATCAACATGCGAGGTGTGATTTATACCTAACGAAAATTCTAACTACGAGTGGTATTTAAATATCAGCTTTGCACATAATATGTTATGGCACTGTATTAAAAACCAAATAAATCCAAATTATTGCACTTAGTTGCCCAGACGTTCTCTATCAGTATTCAAATTGAGTGATTGTCTGAAGTGGAGACAGTTGAAAATGTTGATACAATCATGTTCATTGTTAGTCTAGTTTTAATTTTGGATTCCATATTGTCGATTTCGGTGAGCACCAGCTTCTCCACATAATAGGGACCAGCTAACTTTTGAATCCTCACTTAGTGATTTGCAAAAACTTTTATTATCCGGAATAATTAAACAAACCAATTAGCATCATTAGCTTATTTTGTTTTCAGTCTGTGCATGTTCTAAGTTGTGGAATCATTTTGTACTCTATCACATCCACTCAATTTCTCCCTTGGAGTGGACAGTCGAATTTTGAAGCTAATATCCGGTTGCATAAAAATTTCGGAGAGCTGTGTAGTCGGACGTGTGCTATTTTATTAGTTTAAATACGGGAGTTATTTCTTGTTATTCATACATCCTTTTTGTTTAAAACAAGCTGTTTTAATTGAAACATAGAAAATAATATGTGCTTTAAACTGTCGACAGTTTCATATGGCACGTGACAAGTGATAGGTTGTTAGATAATGATCTTTTGTTCAGGTTGGAAACAAACATTCTTGCAGAGCTCTCATAGAAAACAACATGCATTTTATTACTCTAGAGACAACAAACAGACTGTATTCAGACGCAAAATCCACTTAATCACTTGGATTTGTCTATGCTTGTATAGTCAATTCTAGAGGCACTAAGACGAAATTAACAAGAACCTGTGGTATACTTGGTATACTTGGTACAGTCTTTACCATAAATCCATAATATCTTATCACACTGGAGGACGTATACAGACGTGTAGTTCACATATAGAGGAACGGGTCTCCTATGGATAACGGTCAATGAAAACATAGTACAAAAGCCAAGATGACCATAACGAACTCTCATTTAATGACATTATTTAGTGTCATATACTTCACTGTCAAATAAATTGCCATGTCATATTCATTGTACGTGCCTCATCAAAAGAACAGCGTAATTCTTGTGATTCGAACTTGATATTATCAGTTTTCTCCGCCTACATGGTTCAACCCTGGCGAAGACTAATGAGCCAGAGGTGGTTTGCTTGTTCTTATAGATCTCCACCATATTCACTAATTAAATCTGCTACTATGATTTCAAATGTGACTTGACCGCCATCATGCCTCCAAAAAACTTATGGTGGAAGTGAGTGATAAAGTGTTACTCGGTGTAAATAGCAGATGTCCAAATAGATAAAGTTGAGCAGACTTATTTGGAAGTGCATATGTTGACTCCTTACAGGGACTACTTTAGTTGGTACATCCATATCACCTCGAACAATTTCGGTATTCTGGAAGAATGGGGTTCGGGGTAGATGCTTTTGGGTGAAGCGTTGACATTTATGTTGGTAGAAGGCTATCAGTAAATCCTACTGTACAAACAAGTGAAATTTTAAGTGACGTCCACTACTTTCCAGACTGATTCGGGAAGATCCAGTAGTGTTCGGCCACGAATACCTGAGGTATCTAGGTGCGATCCCAAATACAGAGTTACACGACCTCTTTTATCGACTGTCTTATCACTATGGAACGTATTCACACCGAGGTAAAGAATTAGCCAGCCCGCTCATTCTTTTCACATAAAGTCTTTGTGATACTTACCATGAACTGGATTCACTAGGAACAGAGGCTTTGAAGCCCGTCTATTTTATTGAAAAGTTGAGCAGCGTTGGTGGAAAGACAAAATCAGCAGGCCGTCTCACAACCTAGAGAAGACATAGCGGATCAGTCTATTTGGGGAGGCTCATCTGATGAGAATCGTTCCGTTGGTGTGCTTTAGTGTACTTTGATGCCACCACTCTGTTGGAGTGGCGGTGATTAGATGTATTTGAACTTCTAGCATGAAGTTGGCATCTGAATGAGGGTCATCTGGGGCTGACATTAAGATCAGTAATACTGGTTTTTATGGTAAGATATACCTGCCTCCATTCTGATCTGTTCTTTCTCAGTTTATCTGAGTGATATCCAATCCCACTATACAGCCGTGCGTGGGGTGAATGATAAGCGGAATACACCTGTTTCACCATTTCTTTTGATAATGAGGTTATTAGGCTGGATTACCAGTTTTTCCCCAAAATATTTGTCTTGTTTGTAATTCCTGTGAAATATGTCGAAGCGGCAGGAAGACAAACAAGATGTTGACAATTTCTTTATTTTCATCGTGGGCACAAACAGAACCATTGTGTACGTGTAAAAGAACGTATGGCAAAAAGAATAAGTCTCACATAGCTCGTACTAACAAATCATTATCAGCGCAACAGCAACGACACTAATGGCGTCAACAACTTTTGTCCGCAGAGAAGTGATAGATTCTGCTTGATTAGCACGTGTTCATCACGTAACGACATTGTGAACGATGCTAATGGATCATCCCAGTAATCTGTATCCCAGATGTGCTTGGCACTCGAAGACGCCGGGTTCCGGCTCAGTCACTATTTTGCTAGTGTTTGTTGTGTCATCGCGTTTAATGACCACTTAAGGATGTGTTTAGCCATCGATTGTCGCAAACTCCGGTCCACTTTACCAATATACTTGTCACCGCAGCTCCAGGCGAACAGGCAAATTAGGTAGGAGAGAGAGAAAAGTCTGTTGGATCACGACTGGGATAGCGGGAAATGAGAGTATGAGTGGAGAACGACAGCCACAATTCAGCTGCCGGATAGGTGAGATTCAAAGCTGACCGTCAATTTTTCCTACACCGGCTGCTATGTGATCACCTTGAATTGTCGGCAACTAAAACAGTTAAGTGAATTTAAGCCAGTCAGTAAGGAAGCATTATGATAAATTTGAGGGGAAAATAAAACTACATAGATAATTGACAATACCCAGTAGAGAGATATTCTTGAATATCAAGTCGACAACAAGAGGACATTTTATTGTAACCCACACACATCCTCCTTGGTCACTGTAAAGCTCAATATGAGCAAATGAAACCGCTGGGCACATGCATGTGTCACGCTAAAGGTTCGCCGGATTTACAGGAAAGCGGTGTCTCATTGAGGCTCATTCTATCGATGGACAGCTCACGACACCATAATTTCGCTAGATGGTTTGTGAGTATTCTGAACTCAATTGGTGTACGCTCCAGTTCTCGTTGAGTAGAAGATTCAGTTGATTTGGCCAAACCTTTGGAGAATGTCTGCAAGTTGCATCAGAATGTTTTCTTCCAATATCTGCTCTTTGGTTACGAACGTATCCGTGTGTGAGATTGTCGATATTCTACAGGCTTTTATATCTCGCTGAAATATGCCACTTCCATGTCAACTGATTACCCCAGGTATTTAATTATTTTATGTACTAGGAATACTGGGTTTCATTCGGATAATATTGCTTACAAGCAGACTGATGGCGTAGTAATTTGCAGCTAATTGGGCTCGACAAGGCTGATGTCTTCTTGGGATGGCTGGAAGACAGTTTTTGAACTCGATTGACAACGACATTCTCTACTAGCAATACGTAGATGTTATATTCTTTTTTATGAACAAGGATCATTTAAAACGAGTTCGCACACTTCTGAACTGATCCCACCCCAATTTAACAGTTTCTTACGAACGAGGCTGAGAGGGACCCATTTGTTCTAAACATTTTTCCAGTCGTGATGAAGAAGACACACTGTGCGGTTATAGAGTAGCAGAGTGGAATGGCGAAATGTTCACATTTCGATTTGACATATGCTCACTTTCTGTTTTGAGTAAATGAACAAAGGAAACTCAGGGTTTCAAATTTTCCAGACAAAAACTCTTCACGTGTACTACTCGTGGTTTTGACCGGTTACTTTTGGTTCAGTGCAAAACGATGATTGAACGGATATGGATAAGTTTCTACGAGAACTACGTGGTATCCAGCCAATTTTCTTTCACTTTTTCCAAGTGGTTTTTTAAAACGAAGCTTCCGAAAAACGAGGCGAAAGTTGTGATGGTTACCAATTCTTATGTAGAAGCGTCTAAGGAATGACTGAATAAGTTCACCAAGACTCTAGCTAGGTTAAAAGTTTTCTCTGATTTGCTGGATCAAGTTTGAAGAATTTATAAGAAACACACCTTCAAAAACCAGAGCGAAAATGATTCAGAATTTCAAACATTCATTACCCTGTGGGCAGATGTTAGCATTTACCACTGATACTTTGGAACATCTACGTAACTGTTTGTTTACCCAGTTCGTCAAGACTCAGTTGAATGTAATTCCGTTGAGTATACATTACCACTTACCACCGAACCAAGTAAACAAACTGCAAACCCGGGTTCAATTTGAAAACGTTTAAGCACGAGTAAGAAGTCTAGCTCCCGCTTTACCGGATAACGCGGACTGGCTTCTCGCAATGCTGGTTTGTATCCCGCATAGATTTATGTCGGTTCCTGTGTGCCAACATCTCTGTTTGTTCAATTAACACCACACAACCACGAAGAAGCTCAAGGAAGTCGCTAGTCTAGTCATCCTCAAGCCAGACAGGGATTCTGGTGTTGTCACAATGAAGAAAGAAGACTAGATAGTGAAGATGAAGGATATATTTTTCGATGCATGGAAATTCCAATTAGATATCGATTCTGGTAACAATTTCCTGATTGAAAAATATATCTATGAAAGTGTAACCGTTGATGTTGCATGGGTATGTTCCTGAGATTTAGCATACTAAATTGAAAACATCAAGAACCCAGACAAGAGACTAAGAGTTCCACCAAAATCCTCAAGACAATTATCCCGTTACGACCAATATCGTCTATGGACACGTCAGCATACGGCGAATGTACGTGATGGTTAGTACACGACTCTAAAACAAATAGTCAGTTGTTATTTTCCAGCTGTGTAGTTAATCACTTCGAAGTAGCATAAATTTTGGAGAGTAATTCAATTAGTTCATAGACAATATATTCCGTTAACATAAACGTTTTATTCATGAATTTACCACTGCATGAATCTTTTGAAATTTTATGCAGTTTTATTTCCCGTCAGAATGTGTACTACTGCCTTCCATTAGATCTTATTTCAATTTTGTAGCGATTAGAAGTCCGTCCACCCAAATCTCATTGTGTCTAATGAGGTGGGGATCAACAGTTCCTTACCATTCTCAGACATTCTTATAATTAGATATCAGAATGGAAAATTCTGATGGTCCGTTTATCGGAAGCCAACACTGAGCGCATAATAGTAGTAGATTCCCAGCATAGAACATATTGTTTATAAACGGGGGTTAGTGAAAGGGTCATTTCACAGAGCCATAATAATACGCTCTGCTGGCCGACTGGGAAATGAAGAAGGGTGAATTGGAAAAGCGTTGATGGGTACCGGTTGTCCAGAAGAATTCGCTAATATCTACAGTGATATGGAAGAAATAGAGTGGAAAACTGCAGATCCAGTTCTGTCTTATTCACAAATTGACATTGGCTACTCAACGCGCCTACCCTGCGACGCATCTGCGCATTCTGTTAGGTGGTGTTACGCACTGAACCAATCACTCAGTCTCCCAAGTAATACGCCAGTTCAGGTGCAATGACGTCTACTTAAGCACAACAAATATCCGCTAACATCAGCGCAAGAAAGCGCAAAGTCTCAAGTGGTTATCATTTGCAATTTCACGTTGAACGTCACTCACGTATGGTCGCAGGCTTTACATTCAGATAGACTTTGTAGTCAGTCTCTTTCACAAACAAGCATTAGGCTCGAGTTTTGTTCTCGTTACAGTTCGTCAGCTTTGCATATTATTGCCATGACCTTGACCAGAACTACGAAAAATCCTCCCTGAGGCAACCGTGTTGACCACTGCGCCATTGACCTCATACTAGGCGCCACCGAATTATCACATCTGAAAGTTCAACCACTTGCGCTTGTGAACAGGGAACAAAGTGACGGTAAAAGACTGTTTGCTGATTATAACAAACCTGAAGAATCCGTCTTCACCGATCACCAAGGCCATCTTAGCAGTCGGTCACCTAGTTGGTCCTATCGAATCCTTAACTATATTGTTACGTAATTTTAGCCCGATACTCTTAGCGACTGATGAAGCAATACTAGTCAAATAACATCACTTAGAGTTGTGTGTACAAAAGTGATTAGAATGTTAGCGCGCGAAATGTTGGAACCATGCGGTTGGTTGAATCGGTAGTTGTTCCCGTATACAGTTTGAAAAAGTTGAGTTTTCACGTTGTCGACTAATGAGAATTAATCGAACTGTTTACATCTCGTGACATACGTCTTTAGTCTGTTTCAGTTACCACACAAACAGCTGACAAAACCATTCCATGCAGCCTGGAAAATTGCAGTTATCTTGAGATTTGTGCGGATCAAAAATAATTCCTTCTTTAGTGGACGTCAGGTAATGCAAAATTTATTTGGGTGACGTTGTCTCGAACTGGAAGAATCAAAGAGATTAAGGATATCTGATGAAAAAGTAGGATCCCGACAACGATGTGGACGTATCTGACAGACAGGATGATGTTCATCTGATCTTGAGGTTTCGATGTCCCTGCAAGCCGTCAACCATCATGTTCTTTCAAAAAAAAGATTGTCTTTGATTTAGTCCTTCAAGACATCCAAAACTATTTTATATGCTGATTGGTCTCACGGTCTCAAGTTTGTTTTGAACCTCTTTGATGCAACTGGATACAGTCCACTTTGGATTGTCAATTTGCAATGGCTATAGCTGCAAGCGCCTCCAAACGATGTCCACGATGATTTTTGATGCTCACCATTAAACCGGCAATTCACGACTGGCGTGTGCATCCTTATAGGTCGTCAGTGATCCGTTATGCATACTTGATTAACAATTCGTGAATGAATTTTACAATTAACCAGTATCAGCTTAGGTCATCACTTCTTACAAGACCAGATTAACTTTTTCACAAAACGTTTGTGAAATGTGTGCTTGTTCCTCAAATCGCACCGATTGAAACTATCTTCCCCATTGTAAATTGAACGAACTAGACAACACAGGTTGCTTTTCCCCACCTAGCGTTCCGAACAAAACCAAGCATATCTTGCTGAGTAGTTTGTACGACAGAAGTAGTTTGTATAAAGTGCGTTTTGCTCCTCACTATGTAAGCTGACACTTTCAGTCTTCAGTGTTTCCGTTTTTCACATTGTTTACTTCAAGCAAACTACTGCATTCTGTGGTCCGTTCCACCCACTCCGGATAGTAACCTTTTTTCAGTTTGAAAGCTTCCCGAGATTGAGTCAACTGGAGCATCGAAGAAATCTTTCATCTCTGACGGTTTTTATCTGTCCATGTTGTTGATTCAATCAGAAGTTTTCATTAAACAGGAGATTGTTGTGAAGAAGACAAGCTGACTGTATGTTCAGGTTACCTATTTCGATAATCGTATTTTCCGTCAGTTAGCTAGCAATGTGAGAAGGTTGCATGACCAATGTGACCCTTATCCGGAAAGTATTTCAAAATCCCTTAAACCCACATATATTCATTCACTCAGTACAACTCACCAGTCTTAAAGCACGCACCATTGACAAATAATTTCAACTGCGTGTTTGGTGCGGAGTAAAAATGGCTGAACAGTCCACGGAGTGCTCAGGCAACGACGAAGTAAAAATCAACAAAGCTTTGGTTGCTTTAGTCGGCAAATTCGATATACTTCGTCTGGAATTTTGAAGTCCGCAGGAAACTTCTGCGGAACTATTAGTGGTTCACAGTAACACTTTATACAGTCTTGTCTTCCTTTCCTTTCAAGACTCAACAATCTAGTTCCAAGTTTAGACAACGCCGGTTGTAACGTTAATATTACTGTCTGACAAGACGCACGAACCGCTGAGCTCCCTTTTAAAAACTTCCTCACCGTAGGAGAAAATAAACCTTCCGATGTGTTAGCATTTCGTTTGCTGTCATCAGGCACGAACGTAAAATCTGAAGGTCACCAGGTTGACTGACTTAGACCATTCCAAATACTTTTACGTAATCAGCACTCGAGGTTACTGGATTTACCGGAGCTGTCTTGTTCAGAACTCATCAGCCGTCCCTGTGAACACAAAAGAGATTGAGACAATGCGCAATGTTGTCATGACGTTGAAACCTTAATACTTAATGTGAACGTATGCGTGTCCAAACTCTGTCTATCTTTAGTTGTCTGTGGTATATAATCTGCATGTTTAACGTGTGTGACTGATGAAAGTAAACTAAATGTCAACGTATGGAAACACATCTTTCTGCAATAATTTCAATGCACGGGGTATGCATCGCTTCAAAACAGGCTGGCGGGGAAAAAAGTCGTATGCATCTACCGATTAGATATGGTTGTCTGATTGAAACACATGAATTGTTGAATTGTATCAACTCTAAGGCTGTGATTGCAGGTCTTATATACACACGGACAAAACGCTGTGAATATAAGTACAAACGAAGGGATTATACAAATAAGTGAACGAATAACTTCATTAATTTCTGGATTTTACTATAATACTGAAAATTACTCCAGTTGAAAGGAGTCTGAAAATCTATGAAAAAAACCCATCAGGATTTTATGAATTGATTTCAGAAAATATTTGTCTTGAGGTTTGGGAAAGTGAATTTAAAAGTCAAGTTTCCATCTAATGCATCTCTTCAGCGCTAGCTGCTGGAAAATAGAATGTGAATGCACATTTTTGTTGTTTTATTTGAGCAATTTCCGAACGCAGACAGCACACATATGAAATTTAGTATGCTGTATTTCAATGAAAAACAAGAATTTGAAACTGGTCAGCCAGATACCTTTTTGTGAGGGTCGTAGCAAATATCAAGAAACCACAAAGTGGAAGTCGGGAAACCATGTCAGAAGAGCATCTATGAATTTACTGATGAGTCGCGTGACAAAATTAACCGGTTAGAAAAAAGCCTGTTGCAGGAGATCTAGACTTGAGTTGAATTCGGGCCAGAGGAAGAAACAGGGTGTCCAGAAGTTGCACATGCTTTACTATCTAAACTACAAATTCATGCTGGATACACAGAAATGTTAAACGTGACTTAGTTATCCACCCAACTCTTCAAATGATCCGTAGGAATAACTAAAAGACCGGGGTTTCTCAAACAGTTCACGTTGGAGTTCACCAAAGCAATTCGGTCTATTCTGAACATGTATAACTGTAGCTAACCAGTTGGTGAATAATACTTATTGAATAATGTACACCAACTTCTGTTCCGTTGCTATGAGAAATTCGGATCACTGTGTTAGTGATAATATTTCATTCATTTTACTGCTCCTTATGCACCTTATAAACGGCATTGATGTTTCTATCCACGTTTGAAAACTCTTGTATTGTTGCAGATAGTTTCATTTAGCTTACAGTTAATCTTTGTTGTTGCCGAGACTACGTCATGTATGGAAGAGAGTTCGCGATGGATGACATTACCCAGCATTTCACACTACTTGCCACTACTGACATTATTATTTAGTGTTCGGTGAGATTTTAAAGTCGGTAATCTTTCTGTCGATATGTATAAATCCCCGTAAGACATGTACTTTTGTTAGATTAAGTTAATAGCATCCAGACTGCTGATAGCTTTAACAACAACAGTAAGTAGGTTGTCAATATGTTTCACACATTTCCATCAACAAGAAAAACATTTCAGAGAAGGCAGAATCATTTCTGTGAAACAGAAAACAATTCCCTACCAAAAGAATGGCATTATGTTGAACAAACGCAGTGAAAACTTAAATTAACCTCACTTTGTCAACAGCAAAGAATGGGCAAAAAGCTGCCAGTAATACTGGTATCTCAAGATTACGGATATTGGTACATTGAACCATTTTAGATGTTGTTCAGGCAACATACGATGGGCTTCAATGTGTAGTTTGCTCTTACTAGCAAACAATTTTCACACGATGATAATCGAACACGTTCCAGGGTAATTAATCTTAATATATTAGTGTAGCTCGGAATAAAATGTGGAACAACGAACTAGCTGAAGGTGGGTTATGCATTTTAGTGTTTCTTGTCGTGTGTCATAACGACTAAACACGAGACCTGGTGTTGCTGTCTTGTGTAGTTCCGTAAGACTACCAGATACTTGATATTACAGCCTTAAAAATTTCGGTGAACATGACGATATCTCATCCTGCTTCTGTCATTTCAAAACTACCTTAAGGAGACAATAGTAAGAAAACCACTGTTCCCGAAAAGAAATTCATTCATTTTACCCACGTACCCAAAACTTGCTCAGGTCTTGCTGGCCACTGTGTTTCCCTAAACAGAAACCTTCGGATCATGTTGTCATTTGAATGTACTCGTCCAGCCGCTCAGAGTTCGCAACAGTATGGCTGATGTCTTTTGCTCCTTCACAAATTTTAAAGACAATCAACCATACATTCATGCTGTCTGTCTGGTTTGGCCTGACTCATGAAACAAAATGTTCGCAGGACATTTTATACACACTATCTGATTGTCTCCTGCAGGCAAACGTTTAGCTTGGCATAATGAAATGTGAATACTACATAAAAACAGTTATTCAATTCAATAACCTGCCCAGTGATTAATGCATATACACACGGAGTCTAGACTAGTGAAACTGCCGCAGTCCTAGTTCACAGTGAGAAAGGGTGAGAACAGTTACATTAAAGGCCTGGAAATGTTCTTTGTAAGTTAATATGAAATATGTGCTCCGTCAATGGGTTTTTTAAGACGGAACACGTATTGCCTTTCAACAGTGTTCTTCAAGTGAGGATGTTTTTCAGTCCGGAGTGGATAAATAATGTAGAGAGCAATGCGCAGTGAATTATTTATTGGGATTCACAAGCAATCCATTCGATGTAGCGAATCTTTGAAAACGTTGAACTACTGAATTGGAAGGCGGAGTATGCTTTTATTTCATTCACTCATCTGTCTATAAAGATCATGAACGTAACATGTTGCTACTTTTATTTGAATCCTTGGTCATCACATCAGTGAGGAAGTACAACAGACAAAAAGTAGACAAAACAACGTTAACTCAAAAAAAACTACCGAAAGTGGAAGTTAAACTACCACACTACGAAAAGCAGCCACCACAGTTAGCGTTTTCAGTCAATTACATCACTGATTATAGAGTACCTGACCTTGTCATCGCGCATAAGGTAACACTCAGACCAGTAGCTTTAGTTGACTGATTACGTATACGGTGTGTTTAAAATTGTGTGTGTGAAATGCCGCGTTGCTGACGCAATGCCAACAGGTGTAGTGAATCAACTAGGGACGAGGACTAGTAAAACAGGAAGTTTTCCTCGTAAAGAAGCACAATTTCTGACGGAAATCGTACGTGAACACTGTATACCCCTGTTTCGGGCCACAACTCAATGTATGTAAACAGCAGAGATAACGCTGGTTGACGAAGGCAATGTCTGATAATTTATCTAATGCTTAGTTAATAACGTGCCAAAGACACTTCCATACTTTTGCGAATTATCATGTAAATCAGCTTCCTGATAGATTGGTGAGACAACAGTAAACCACACGCCTTCACGCAATTTGATATCTCATTGGTTGAAATCATAGAATCTGCGGATTTGAGGTTAACTTCTCCTGGCAAATCCAAGCCGAGCTTATTGCTGAAACTCTGACTGCTTAGAGTGTTGAGAATATGACGTTCAACCAGGCACAGGGATGGCTGTTAGTTCCGGTTCATGTAGGTGGATTATTAAATAAATCAGCCCTTTTCATTCTATTGAACCTCGGTAAACAACTACACTCAACTGAAAACATAACCGATTGCTTTTTCATTTCTGGCATAGATATGCTATGTGGTACTAACTGATATTGACCGGTGTGGTCTTTTATAAAACTAAATATATATATACTCACTCCTTGCTACCAAGGTTCTGGAAATTGTCTTCTCAAAAGTTTGTCACTGGGCGTGTGTGTGTAAAGATTGTGTATTACATCAGTCATAAACAGTTTTTGTTTCCCTTTTATGATTTTCCAACAAGCGCCTATTGTTTTCGCAGCGTTTTATATACAGATAATTGTATTTGGTTATAAGGCGAATTAAGCCATATTACATGTACGTAACAAGTTAGGAAAGATCATATCAAGATCAAATTGCTGTTTAATCGAAATAAAATTCTTTTTGCTTTTGTTTCAGTGTGTCGGAGTTGAATTGGGTGTGATCTTAATTCATGGACAAACGATTTCGAAAATACCCTTATTCTGAATTCGATGATCAAATACAGTAGTTCGTCTGAAACCGGCTCTATTCGTTACTACGTAACAGCTGGATTTCAGTTTGCGCTACTAGTTCTTGTATTAACTTTGAATATTGTGGAAAACAGCACTCTTCTGTGCATTTCACTCAACCCCGTCTACCGCTGGTGTCAGAACAGATTCCGTAAACGCCAGTATTTTGATCATTTCCCGTCAAACAGCAGTTCTAACAAAGCATGTGCACGTAAATCCTTACAACCAGAGAGAAAATTGTTGGATGAAACAGCCGAACCGGATGTTCGAGTGAGTACGCCCAGCCCGGGTCCCTTCTGTTCACGTCAACTGGAGATGGAAGAACAGGCGGAGACATCCGGAAGTGTGCATAAATACTGTTCCTCCAGTGAGCGGGTAGGTATCATAACTCGGTACTATTTTGGAAATCTCTGCTTGGCTAATCTAACGCTGGCTTTCCTGGCGATGCCATTCAGTATAGCAGCTTCTTTGGGAACAAATCGTTCACCGAACACAACACTTGTTAATATAACAGAGAAGCACAGGGACAACATTCTCCTGAAATATCCAATCATCATCAATGAGCTCATGTGCACCTTTGTAGAATCCACAGTTGGTGCCATTCTCATGGTAAGTATTTTAAGTCTTGTGCAGCTGACGGCAGATCGAATGGTTGCGATTTGTGTCCCTCTGCATTATGCACGTTGGATCACCGAAAGACGAGCGATTGCAAGTATACTGTTTGTGTGGTTCTTCTCGGTGGCTTTATTTGCTGTTCCACACATTTGTGTAATGTGGTTCTCTCGATCAACACCCGATCATTCAGTTCTTACATATGATACGGACATTTACCGGTGTTTTGTTCTCGGACAACATGACGTTGATGAACACTGGCGCATGGCCGTGGTTTTCTTTGTATTCATTTTTATGCTACCTCTCGTTTTTATTATCGTCTCTTATGTAAAAATCTACTTAACCGTCAGACAATGCATGAAACGATTAGTGCGTATTGAGAATCGTCCATCAGTTTTACAATTATCTGAAGACTGTGGCACTATAGGTCATGTTCCTCATCACAATTCAGCACGGGATATTTCTACTGCCAGCATCCAAATACGAGCCGGTTGGAAGAAGACATTTTGGACAACGGAGGAATATCGCCGGAGTCAAAAGATACAAGCCAGAGCAGCAAAGACTGCGTTTATTTTCGTTTCTTCTTTTCTCTTTCTGACAGCTCCATTTTTTCTGTTTATGCTGATCGGTTCCTTTTTCGAAAATAATTTTGATACTATGGAAACAAATTCCAACCGAGAGTTATCGGAAATGTTATCTTCAGTTACAGTTTGGTTTCTATACGTAAACTCTTTTGTGACGCCCGGATTATACTGTTGTCGTGATGGAGTTCTCAGACGAAGGATATGTAGTTTGCGAAACTTTGTACGCTATGGACGATGAGATGAGTGTTTAAACGATGTGGTTTTGAGATGGAATAATATATATATAACTTTATTTATTTTCAACACATATACGTTAGAAGCCATTTTTGTTCTACGTCTCTCGGTACCTGGTAAGTGGTGTAATGTTATCTGAAAAATTAGTGCACGTATCGTTTTGAAAATGAAGACGTTCAATACATTGTTAAAACTGTGGGATGAGTAGGTCATTTGTTATAAAGAACATTTATACTGTTTATCCTAATGGTTTGTTCCACGTTAGTGATAAACTGCTATTTGTGTTACTGTTGCTGATGTTTTATGTGACCTCATTCATTAGACGACCTCCTAACAAGGACTTAATGTTTACACTCGAGATAGTGCTAAACAAGATTTTGTTAAACTAGCTCGATAATAGAAAGAGACGCAGGTGATAGAGGTGATGAATTACACACTAGTTTTGAGCTATCTAAAAAACCAGCAATTTTTCAAGGGCATTGACTACATATTTACTTTGTGCGAAATGACTGTAACAAGAGAAGCCAAAGATGGCATATAAACTACCACTGTCACCAGATAAAGGTGTATTCGTCCCAGAAAGCCTGTAGGTGCATACAGAAAACAAGGTGAATATAGATTTTTGAAAAATGCACTGTTAAAGGTTACTTAACTTACTTTGAACAAAGCTTGAAACGACACCTACTTTTGGATAACTTAGAAGGAAACTATCCGACCTTTAAGTTGAATTAGCATTTAATCGGTGGGGGCAATATAGTTACGCTAAGTCAATACGGATATCGGGTGCGTTTGATAGGCAGGTACACAGTGGGCTTCAGAAGTTTAACGGCCTCAATGGAATGCTCATGTTAACATAGCACTAAATGTTGCGACTTAGTTGCGATCGACCAAACCTTCCTCGGAGTTTCAAAAACGCAGTGACTTCGACTGCTCTCAGGATGCTTCTTTGAATACCCACAACAGCTGACAAGTTTTCACACTCTGCGTTCAAAATACATTTGAATGGTGCCATCGACTGAGATTTTACAGTGAACGTTAACTCCCTGGAATTGTCGTTTTCCAAATTCAAGAAGGGTATGACAAAACAATCATCGTGCTTTTCACTTGCTTTTCACTCGCAAATAATCGTTTGTTTGTTGAACTGCCCACGAAAGAAGATGTAGCAACATACTTTCAGAGACATCGTTTATAGAACAAACCACCGGAATCATACCCCAAAATAATGCCTCCGGTTCGCTAGTACACTCACTGCCATCTGTTAACTGTCAAGGCGAAATATCCGTTGCCTCCCAGGTTACGGTTTATTTTATTTTCCAATGTTACCTAGCAGACTACGTTGGGCCTATGACCGGGCAAAACGATTTGTGATGTAACTAAGCACGGCTCATGAGTGAAGTAAGAATCATTGACACGTACCACGAACGAAAATTCGGTACGTGAGGGTTCGTGCGTTAGTCGTAGTATGTGCTATCTCAAAGCTACAGTGCAACGCTAAAAGTAGGATTGCATTGAACAAAACAGTCACAGTTCTAATGAATTAACTTGTACTAAAGTGATCAATCTGATTATATTGTGCTACTTGCGGCTAAACAAAAGCAAAACTGTCAAGCATAAATTTGTCGTGCGATTCAATCTTTGGTTAATCAAAATATGCCAATCCATCTTTGTTGATACTTATCATATTCACCACTCTGTTGTGTTACAAGCCGTCCCCGCAAAATACCATTACTTGTCCGAAGACGTAATTTAGAACGGGTTACGTACAGTGGCAAAATCGAATACACGGTTGCAGTTTCTGGAGACATTAAAGCGACGTGTTCTGTTAATTACATACAAGCTGATCTAAGAAATAATGTAAACGGGCTACGTGTGGCGCGTATACTATTTTCTGCCAGGATGTTGACTAACGCGTATGTACAACCTAGTAATTCCGAATAGTAAAAGACTGAATCATAATGTCATGGTACTATTAAACAAAATAACGCACTCGATAAGTAGATACCCTCAATTGTTTCTACCTTCCAAGCGTCTCCGGAAAAATGAATTGTAAGTTCATACCGAATGGACCACAGTTGAGTTTTAAGCACTAACTATGATTTTTATTTCCAGTAGATCGTCTCTAAACAGCCAAAGAGTTGAGAACCAGAAGAATGAGCTACGTCTTAAGTAGTGTGGTGCAAGCACCTCATAGATGCAAAGCACTATTACGTGACAATGCAAACTCATCTTGAACGTCAGAGTGAACAACCACTAATGGTCTATCATTAGGTATTCTTTCTCCTTCGACAAGGCAAGCGGATAGCATCTCTTCATTAGAATTAGTTAAACACAAACTGATAGTAGAATAGCAAATGTATAAGTTGTCTCCATACAGTTGCCTAACGGTTGATCTGAGGTGGGTTGTAAATGCCATTAAATGAACTTCTGTATTAGTTTGTTGTTGACGATGTCACGGTCCAGACTTTTCACCACTCGTCTGAATTCTTTTCTACAGCAATACCAGTTGATCCGTTGTCAGAATAAACGCTAATTAGGCAACGTGCGACGAAATACATTAAAACCATGGTAAATGAATGTGCACTCATGGTTAGTGCGAGCTCTACAAAGGTGACTCATGATTAAAGGTAAGGTAAAAACGACCACAACCCACCTTCAAGCCACTGTTTTTCCCTGGAGTGACTGCATTAATATGGTCCAGACCAACTTTACCGAGTGGGATCAACCATTCGCAGCTTTCACAAAGCAGCCAACACATGTTTGTTTAAAGCATAAGTAAGACAATTGTGGTGAAAGCGTGTTCCGATAACCCGCTTATTAGTGGAGTATGCACGAAGCATCCACTTCGGAGTACACACAATCGCAGCCACAATTAACTTTGCGCATAATGAACGGAAAATTAGCACTTACACAGGCATAGGGTAGCACATAAGAATAGGGGCTAACAAAGAAGGGTTGATATATTCGAAATTAGGTGAATTTCAAAACTATGCACTTTATCTGTCTATTTTCCTAGACGAAGATGTTTTAAATCTTTGGACCTTTAACCAAGAACACGCACTAAGAGAACAGAAATAACTTCTTATTCCCGCCTTAACAAGTGACCATATCAACAGTATCTGATATTTCTAGTCAACCTCTTGTTTCAAGGCAAGACTCTATCGATGGGGTGGTACAGGAAGTGTGTCCCAAAGAACGAGCCCTTTCAAGTGAAAGTCAGATTATTACTCATGAGGACACTTTGTTGGTCACTGTCACTGATCACGTGGTGAACCTACCATATACAAGTAATGGTGAACAGGCCATGAATGCAAAGGATTTACCTTTACCGGATTAGTTAGTTAGTTTTCAAGTTATTACTAACACGGCCTAGTTCAGTAGAAAACACGGTTTTTAATTAAAGTGTTCCATCTGGTGTTGTGCGTCCAACAGTCTTTGTTTACCTTATTATCGGAGCATAAACCTTAGTATTTTCTGCGATGTACACAAAGTCTCATATTCCTGTAGGGAAAACGTGCTAACTCACAATTAAGGATTCAAGACGCTTCTCACAGCAACTCGGTTTCTAGCGCTAATGCTATCAGGCATACTATCTTGGTTTGAGAAACCTTGCAATACCCTGTCTATACGTCACTTACTATATCACATAATATCAAGTATTTTCTGATATGAACTGAAGAAGACGTCTTACACCGAGTAGTGAAATCAACTAACACAACCACTTTCCCAACGGCACTCATGTTATATATTTTCGCGCTCTCCTTGCACCTAAGGTCATTTTGAGTGCTTACTTTCTGGGTGTTGTCAGAGCTATCGCCTAGTATTTTTCCTCTAGAAAACGTTTCAACAAGCTTGGTGTTCATCCATCTGATATGACTGAAAGGGAGATGCTTTCGACCGCCAAAACTGGTTCAACTAACCATATCTAGAACTTTCTCTCGAAACGTTTCTAGTAGGAAACAGAACATGGGTGAGGTCGGTCACGGAGTGTTGTTCCAACAGGGTTCACACGCTGAGATACGCACACCAACCTTTCTGTTGTCAGCCTGAGGAAGATAACGATATTTCTCTTTCACTCGCCTTACGAGAATCACTGAGACAAAAGTGGTTACAATAATATCTTCGGTCCAAAAAGGCTCAAGTGAGTGAACTTGTACAGGAACAGACTTTAATCATTTGGATGGTGATGGGTGTGATGAATAAATGCATACATTCGCTACAATCACAAAATGACGACTTTTTAAACAATGTACATGAGGTCAGGGGTCATGACGCATTAGTATCACGATAATTAGCGATGCGTTTTTAACCTACATACACGACGGGACCTAATGTATAGTACTCCCAAGGGTATACATTAAAAGATCGGCACGATGGTAGGTTCATACAATCAAGAAACAAATATGTCACATGACAGTCAGAAGATAGCTGTCTCCAGAACATTTCCAAACGGGCTTCCCGTAGTTGATTCTAAACAAACTCGATGTAGCAAAAGGGACACTCAAAAAGTTGGCTTTGACCGCGTTGTCTTTCGTTACATATATCCAACTGTCACCAGTTTGTGACAGCGAAGAAGCTAGTTGTTTTTCACTGGAGGATTATTATTGAGCAATTTGTGTCTTAGTGATAATTCATACTATAGTGGAAACAGACAGTCGCAATCCGGTGATCGTCAGGGCCGAATTCACTCGATTTTATGCGTATTGGAATAAAGAACGTTGTGGACACATCAGTAGCAAGAGATGAGTTGTATATGCAGGTAGTAAAAACCAGTTTTCAACTTGATCGGTAACTGTAAGAAGTAGCACTGGAGGTGAAGCACCAAGCATATAAGGCTACTGAGAGATACAGAAATCAGGAATTCCACTGTGATACATTTTACCTGGTGATGGTCCTATCACATCATAGTCTAGTGAAATGGTTAACAAAAGTCCTTGGGCCTGTTATAACCCACTTGTACAAATATAACTTAAAAACGTTTGTCAGTTTTGAAATTTAAACGTTGCAGTAATGTTATAGAAAAGATGATGTATTTTGATGCGCAATCTCTGATTAACAATTTACCCCCACCAGCTGAAGCAATTAGCATCATTTGTGATTTGGTGACGGAATACTACACTTAATCTGATCTGCCTACGTCTCATTCCGGTAAACTTCTTAGCCTGTGCGCTAAAAGCATATTTTTTTACGCAAAGAAGAGTTCTGTCGAAATCCACCAGCGTAATGTGCAGCCATGGGTTGTCTTGTTGGGACAGTGCTGGTCGGTATAATTATGTTTTTTCCTGAAATAAAGCGTGCAATGTCAGAGACCTAATGCATCTGTACAAATAACATATTTGTAAGGAGCAAACTGGTCAGTCGGACTGAATTTACTCGCGTGCATCTCACAAGCTTGTACCGAAATATTAAATGTACAACGGAAATAAAGGAAGAGATCGATTTGCTATTTTGGAGTTCCAAACTACGAGTCCTGAAGATGGACCCCTTCAAAAGGGTGTCCGGCGAAATAGAAGTGGACTTGTCAGCTGTTGCACTTCGAACGTTTTGTAGCAGTTTATAATAAACGTGGTTTGGTGGAAGCGTTACGTCGCAGACTTCATGAGATCTGTCAAGATGAATGTATTCTCGAAAGTTCAACCTCTTCAGGCAGATTCCCCTCCAAGATGATTGCCTGGTAAGTTTTGTCGAAAAGAATTTCAAGCAATTGCGCTCCAGACATAACGTCACAATATTTTCTCATAACCGGGTTTACTCATCCGCATCCAAGGGTGCTGTTCAGCATTCTAGACATGACGAAGAATGTAACTAGCTCTGAGCAGCGCATATGCACCAGTCAATCTTACTGTACTGCAATCAACAATTCTGCCTCTTAATTCCAAGAGAAAAGATTCGATACAAGTATGTCAAATCAAGCCTTATTTGTAAATTTATCTGCATTGGCAGATTGCATTACGTAGGTCTTGTATTACGGACACTTCACACCCGAACCTCGAACCAAATCCTGAAATAGCTATGTAATACTAAAGGGGGAACAACTAAGGTTATCATAAAAACACTCGCTCTTGAGGGCTTCCTTTGTTGTTCAACAGACTGTAAACATACTCATCTTAGCCTTTCCGAGGCGTATGTCTAAAAAAATCCACACTATGTGCGTTCAAAAGTGGGTGCTTCGGACTTAGCACTATGCTGGGACGGACGCCACTCATCGAGTATTTTTTAATTGTTACTGCCTTTACTCTCTCTTGACGAATCCTTGCAGTTTTACAATTTTCCCCTTTATGTTCTTGTGATCCATGTATGGTCATGTGGATGATGTATGTATCGACTGGCTGCATTCTGTTCACTTCACCTGATGGTCGATTAGTATAAGTATGCTATACGGATCACTTACTGATTACCAGTCTGCATCCAGCTACCAGATTTGCTTGTATATCTCACTTATTAGTCAAATACTGAGACATGTCACATATGCCACTGGAACCGAGCTATACTGGCTGACTTGGCAAGCTGTATGAGAGCACCCAACAGTTTATCTATTTGATTATTACTTTGTCTATGTAACTGACGGACATATATCTTATATGGCGAACTGACCTTTCATCTGGCGAACCGTTTGTTTTCTGGTGCCAAGTGACGTGCACACCGTTATTTATTTTTACATTTTTTGAGCTTTCGGGTTTTTCTCAAACAAACATCCGCTTCATGCCTCCAACGTTTACTTATGTCATTCAGTGAACTTCAGTAAGTAAACACCTAAGAACAGATTATCTAAGATGAAACTTCAGCGGAACGTGGGAGAGTGTCGTTCGACTAATGAGAACAATTGAAAATCAAGTATTATACACTCTGGACGATTTATAGTGTCTTGAACGACACAAAGAATGTTGCATTTCCATAGTTCAATGATGATATCAACTAACGGAAGTGCATTCCAGTCCACAAACTTCAACAGCAACACAAATTTGGGTACAAAGTTCTAACACTGTCTTTATCTTGTGAGCATTAGAATAACAGTCAGAAGCACGAACACTTCCGGCGAAAATAATCTTTCGATTTTATTTGGCGCAACGCCGTTCATCCGCTTAATTACAGTGTCAAACTTGCCATCACCTTGACAAATAAGACTACGTCGGGGCATGGACAGTCTACAGGCTTCAGTATTCTAACTGATGGTACAAAAGCCAATCGCATACCACCATCTTTCAAAAACCTAGGCGAAAATGTATCTCGCACTCATACCAAGGTATGTCATGAGAGAATATATTTTGTTACCCTGAGAAATTCATCTTTTTATGCAGCGCATTTCGTTAAGTGGCCGTAGTAACATCGTATGTGTTTGCATGGTATGATTGTAGTATCCTCCTGTACCCTTTTATACTATGTTTCGTTTGAAGTTGGCAATCGTGGTAAAAACCGTTTAAGCACTCTTCTAAAAGTTATACTATTTCTTCTAAGGTACTGAGCAACAACAGCTTTTCTGAAAAACATTTTGTTTAAGACAAAGGTACTAAAACAAACCTCACTAGCGTTGCTGTTCTTAGTTCTGAATTGTCTCAACATATTTTAAATTGCCACCTGCACGTGTGTTATAGTTCAGTTATTCAGTCACGCACGTCTCGAAATGATTACGTGTCCAAACGTGTGCACTGTTAAAAATGCGCGAGAACGGCTCTCTTTTTGCACCCGTTTTCAACATGAACAATAAAAAAAACCGGAAATTGTCCAGCTGATACATTTATCTCATTAGCCAATTCAATGAGAAATAGCCTGATGCCTTAAAAACTCCTTCCAATTGACAGTGTCTGCGAGGAGAGTTTCTGTGACTCAACAAATGATGCCCTCGAATGCTATTGCATCGTTTCCATAACTGTACTTCCTCTTGAAATAATAAACAGTTTGTACGGCCATGTTTCCACCCAAAATCCTTGCTTATGAGTTCATTTTGAAAATTTCTGAGCCCGCTGCATTGTGTTCTACGAATATCCGATTCCACTTTTTGTGGGATGTTCACAAAAAGGAACGGTGCGAAAACGGACGGGCCTTTGGCAAACATTTAAAAAATGATACGAATTAAAGTTTCCGATTACACTGGTTATGGAAGGCTTGAGCAATTGCCATTCTAGCTTCTACAAATAACAATCAATTGTAAGTGCTCTGTGACGTTCTGAAAAGTGCAACACAATCTTTTTATTGCTTACATGGGAAAGCTTTCGACATTTTTAAGGACTTCGTTTACCGGACATCAGAATGAAGTGGTCAGGCGATTTATTTGCTGTAAAGTGACATGGAATGCTTACCAAAAGTTAGTACTGCTTAACCGTAAGTCGAACGGATATGAAAAAAACATTGTGCGTTGTGCTGATGTTCATAATAAGTAATACCCTGACTAAATCACAGTGAGTCAGAACCAAAGCTGGTTATCTACTTCGTAACGTTCCGACCCTCTTAAAGGGCTTTTATCAAGCGACCTAAATAAGAAAATTTATATTATATATGCTTCAATTAAGGCAGTTATCAACTGGCACCTGTTTGTGCATGTGACGTGCGCTGTGTAGGCAAGCTGTCAATAGGATGTATGGGTTCACGGTTTACTTGATGACACAACGTGACTAACCCAGGCGTGAATAAAGATAGATTGCATTGTGTGTGCGCGTTAAATCCGCATACATGGAAACTGCTTGGGGTAGAGTGGGTGACAGAGATGCCGCAAACCTCTCTTGCGTGGTGTCACTGTTGTTCGCCCAGTTGCCCATGTCAAACAACTGACAATTGCAAGCTATCGGATCGATTCACTAGCTGTGGTGTATTAGCGATCAGACAGGCTTCTGTTAGTAGACGTTATCTGTGGTTAAGTTAACCATTTTTAACACAGTCTGATGGTCGAAGTCAACTTGATTTTGGCTGGAGATTGCGTGAGTTGCAATGCTTAAGTGATGCTGTGCGTCTGTAGGAGGCTTCCTACTACGCTTTACATGCTCCAATGTATGTACATTCAGCTTCCAGTCGATCTGTTCCGTGAATGAAACTTGACAATCCTTACACCTAATTCAATAAACATATCCTTACTACCCTCAAAATGTGAAATATTTCGAATGCTGAAGCCCAGTAAAACAATCTTTCGCAACCATACTTTTATAGTAGGCGTATAATCTTTACTGAGAAAGTTTTCAACAAATTTCTATCCAGACTGCTTAGCAACCACTAAAAACTACGTGGATTACATTTTGATTGTTTTGAAAAAGAAACAGATGTACCATAACTTTCATTTTATGGTTTCTCACTTAATCAGTGATGCAGCCATGCTTTGATGTACACCTTTCTTGTTGCCGATTCAAGTTTGCCACTGTCATGATGCTGGTTGCAACACACAGCACCTGCCTAAATTTCGTTTAATTTGCTAGTTATTTTGACGCTGTGGTGACGGTCGAATTGACAGTATAAAGCGCACTCGACCAAATCAGACTAGTACACTTACCACAGGTGGTCCTCATCCTTAAATTGCTAGTAAACAAACATTTGAACTAATCTGCACGCTTGTGTCCCTACTAGTCGCGGTACGCGTACTCCGCCTGAAACACCTCTGCTTTGTGCACTGAGATAAATTTAGTTTTTCATCCAAATATCTGGATGATAAAAAATATCAGCCTAACGAAAAATCATTTTGATTATTTTGACCCCACGTACGATATTGTACGGTCACTTGAAAGTTGAATTAAACGATATTTCAGATTTTACTCAAATGTAGCACTGTGGATTGATCAGTTAGTTTAATAGTTTAATTATCTGTTATTCCAGGACAGAATCAATATTTACCTCCTGTTACGTCACAAATGAAATATTATGGTTTTATTCGGCTCGAAGTACGTGTATTAGACGAATGTAATTCAGTGGAACGAATGAAAGGCCGTGCGTTTTGTTTCAAGTACTACATCGCAACTGTGCAATTGCATCTGTTCCATATGCGTGTTTTCATGTGCATGAGGTCCAATAGAAATTTGGCGCCGGTATATATACACTTGTCGCTAGCATTCGAAAATCGCTTTCTACTTACCAGAGTTGGCATTCATCACTTTGCTCACAACATTCTTTGGCTATTCAAAACAATCAAATGTTTCACACGTTTTCACGTAGGTATAGTTTGGATCATGAGGCACTGTCCCAACACACAATTCCATTATCCTACTCTGGCTGTTGTTGGCTGCTAGGTGAAATGATTTCAACTAACTTCAAATTCGAAAATAAATATCTAAAACAACATGTTGCACTATTGATTAACGAGCGAATTTCACTGGATCTCAAGTATATACTGCAGTCTGGTGAGTACACAACATAGATGAATAGGTGCAACGGACAAAATTCCAGGACTACACAAACGCATGCCCACATACACATATTCGATATATGATTTAGACATAAAATAGCCGTTCCGTCCTGCTCACTTAGTGGCCTGACGGTGGGACTGAAACCGGTAAATACAGCGGGATTTGGCGTACGATTTCAATGGCAATTTTATCAGAACGACCGATGCAGGATTGGTTGAAAAAAGCGACGTTATTTCATGTGATGGAAACATCACAGCGTCACCTTCGTAGAATAGCTGTAGAGTGACGCTCAGATTGTTCAAACGGCTCACCTGTTTACAGGGAACGTACTACAAACATCAGTCTATAAACTTCATAGACTTTGAAAAATGTTACTTAGGTTGAACCAGTATCTCCAGTGGTCTTTATGCGGAACTGTCCGACTACTGAAGGTAAGTTGACGATTTTGCTCGACGTAAAAGGAAACCATCATGAACTGATATAAAAGGAAAAACTGTTTGTTATAATGACCCCTTGTTGGTCTCCGGAAAGGCCAGTAAACGTAACATTTGACGGCAGGGACAGCCTTTTTTCATAAAACCGCCAGTGCGGCATAAAAAGCAGTTTGTTTTGCTGTTACGTTGTTCGGCCGTCAACTTTTCAAGCAGTATCTGTTTCATAATTGAAAACTGTATTGTTTTAACTGTCCTTGAATTACATACTTTTGCGTTTGACTTTTTGGGAAGTTACTGCTATAGTTCAGTCTGCTATACTAGCCATATCAACAGTAAGATATCACATATTAAATTTTACTTATCAACTGTTCAACCCCACTTTCAGTTATCTATTAAGTTTAAATGTTATATTCAGCTGAAAACTGCTAGATGTAGTAGACGAGGATGTTTTAGGAAGCTTCTGATCTACGCCACAAGGTAAGCGTTACAATGAAATGTTCAAAAGTTTTTAAACCCGTTTTATTTTCTGTGAATCCTCTACTCGGATATCCTTCCGTTGTGTTAGGCCAACACCATTATTTTTGTTACTAATCACGTTCCACCTGCTGCGACCGCAACGGCATGAATGAAATGTGGATAGGTAATCTCGTGTTTTCATGAATATGGAGGCCGTATTGACAAGCAACATGCCAGCCCTAACATTGCGTACGTAACGCAAAAGCATTCCGCAGTTTCAGTGAGGAACCGTCGAATAAAACAGTTAGCTCAGATTTACTTTTCATTTATTCACAACTCTTCTCACATAAGTGAGTTATTTCCTATTTCACTATTTAAATACGCTGCATGAAACACTATGTTCTGCGGCTTTAGACATTCGGGTAAAACGGAGCTTTTCCCCAAACTGATGTTCGTCAAAACTTTTCCAAAAATGAGTCAGTACTATAGAGGCACAGCCACAAACACCCGAACAAGTTCAGTATCTACAGAAAAGAAATATCTAAGGGCTTCATCACACAATTTAGGGACTATTTTCCGTTTAATACAAATGTGTTTTTAAGTATTCGCTGTTGGCATTAAACTGGACTCTTACTGCTTACCACTTGGAAACAAAGAAGCTAAGGATTCAGCGTAGTTTTTCAACATCGGCTACAAAATGTATAGAGGTGATTAGACGGTAGACTCGACAATGTTCAAAATACCAGAACGCCAAAAGTCTTACCGTGGTTTGACCACCTGTGGTTTGCAGTCAGTCGTGTCTCAGGAGTGGTAGCGATCAACTGTGGTTTCATATTCTCCGTTATTCAGCTGCTAGCCGAAGGTCAACAATTTTGTTTACCGCGTTCTACCTTTGGCACGTAGAGCGGATACGGTGCGCACTGTCACAGCAGTCAGCATGCCAATCGAACTTAGCTGGGGGCCTCCGACAGAAATTTACACAGCACACCTGTTCCACCCAGAGATCGAAGACAAATGAACAATTCACACTGTCCTTAAACGGTCTTATACGTTTTACCGTGTCAATTGTAGTAAATTTTGGCCAGCTGGTTTTTAGATTAGAAAGTAGTAGCATCAGAGCAGGAACAGTCACTGTCCTCCCTCAGATTGCGTTGCATTACATAGCAGCGGTGTTAACAGCGCTGACTACTACTCACTTCCCTCGTCATCGGCTGTCAAATATGTGGTCTATCGCAGAGCATCCTAGATAATTTAAACATAGTTTCAGAGGCTTAGCACAGCCACATTGTGGTCGAACTTTGAGGATAGCAAAGCGTTAAACACCAAGATGGTTTTCATCTACCACAGTTGGACTACAAAGGTTCTTCGTCGGCCATCACCTTGAAGCGTTGACATCACTTCTTGTGTAACGTTTTACAGCAGAATTGGTGCCGAAGATTTCATTTTGAAGTTATGAGTATATCCTTTGTGGTAAACCCACGGTTAATCTGTGGAGGTCACCGCCTACCAAGAGCTGTGCCAATTAATATGTAACCACATAATCCCCCCCCAGTATGACGTATCAGCAGCCACAACGACATTCACTGTCAAGAGAAGTACACATGGAAAAGGGTAAACGAAAATGAGAAATCAAAGTGCATGATTTTTTAGGCTTTGGCAAAACTACCATTTTGAAGTGCCGATCCTATCAGTGGACTGTGTTGTGACTGTACTCTCAGGACGATCTTTTGTAGTGGCCGATCATTCAAACAATCGATCGCAGAGCACTGAAGGTCGTCAATGCAGGCAAACCGTGAAACCTCACAACTATATGCCTATCAGGAAATGCAGATGTGCACATATTCCAACAATGGCACGAAAATAGCACGGGCCAATAAGCGAAATTCCTGGACATCAATATATTCAGGCGAATGTTCATAATGCGGACAAAGCTAATGCTTTGATGATTTCTATCATCGTAATATCCTGGAATCAAACTCGATACATTGCTCAGCGTTCTGCTCCTCATTAGTTTAAGACAACTACTCCAACTCAGTCTCGACACATTTTTGGTTGTTGAAAAATAGTTAATGACTACCAGGTTGATAGTTGCATGAACATGTGTTGGTCCGAACATGAAAAATATACCAGTGTTACCGTCACTTATCCTGAGTACAAAAATGAGTTCATTTGTTCAAACTTCGACGGTATGAGTGGGTGATTGTTCTACTAAACTGAATGTTCAGGTCTAAATTTCCATATGCGCTGATACGATCGTTCGATTTTTATAAGGAACTTCCGTATATATTATTCGAAGGTGTTTGGTTGTACTTAGGGGCCAACGGTTCCGGATATATGGTTTTGAAGTAAATAAACGGCAACGTATATCTAGGTTGTTTCCAAAAAGTCGCATAACTAGCAATTATTGCAAACCAGAAAGTAAACTTCAGTTCACAGGTGGATAATTATACAAAACGTTTGATGTTGATCGGTATCGTTCGACCCTTTTTATGTTTATTAAGTGAACTGGCTAGTAAGCTATTGCTCACCTAATCAAGCGCACACAATTAATAGGCCGGTATGGTGTTGCTAGATCACGACAGTGTAAGTTTTTCAGTACATGTAATATACGCCGTC
This sequence comes from Paragonimus heterotremus, assembly GCA_013368495.1. NCBI lineage: Eukaryota > Metazoa > Platyhelminthes > Trematoda > Plagiorchiida > Troglotrematidae > Paragonimus > Paragonimus heterotremus. The sequence goes on along the minus strand of LUCH01000618.1, from coordinate 67,051 downwards.
TGCTAATCGGCTCACCTACTGTTCATGTGGGCAACAATTCTGCGGAAAAAAATATATATTTTGTGTAGTTTGTAGCTCTGTACAAAGCATTTCTCTTTGGTTCGTGCACAACTAAGCACACATTTTCCATACTATTCCTGTTACTGGAGTTGGTTGCTTGCGGTGAGCTCGCATTATAGTTAGGTAACCGTAAATCGATGATCACAGATTAACGATGATAGGGAGTACTGTTGGTGGATAGAGCTTTTGATGAGGATAACCTATGTGCCAAAAAATAACGTATGGGGGAAGCAAAATGACACATATATCTAACGTAGTATTGCGATACTAAAAATCATGGACAGTTTCGCAGTTTGATGCACTTCTCCGTCACGTTTTTTAACGAACCACTTTGATAGCCAACACACGTTCAAGAAAATGCACATTATTTGATGCTCCTCCTAGTGGATGGACAAGACGTTACTTGAACGATGAAAGTAAATTATATTACCGACACTTGTTGTGGTATATTTTGTTGTTTGAAATAGGCCCAGACGCAAACATCCCTGGTTTTGGATAGATTTGAATGGGTGTAAACAAAGTTTGTCCAAACGCTACAAGCGCTCTACCAATTCAGCACTTTTATGCATGTTTTCTATGACGATCGTTCAAATCCAACTGAGGTGCAGACTTTTCACAATTAGTTCATATCTGAAAATGAATGGTTTATGTTTAGATAACAGGAAACTAGTCAGTTAAGTCCTATCAAAGAAATATCTGATTAGTTTTCTCAATTTATTTTAGCTCATTTTGGATATAGTGGTTATACGTGGGTAGAAGTAGAAAGGACCGATGAAAAACCGTGGAAGCACAGAACAGAACGACGTACTGCGGTTGTCTCACTGCAGTGGCACCGTCTAACCATTGTTGATATGTGGATGCATTGCACATGAGCCAGAAAGACTTATTAAATCCATAAGATAAAATAAATCTATGATGAGTAGCATGATTTTCAAATCAAGCTCACGAACATGTAAAGGATTAACACTTGCAATGTGAATTTGTTTAGAGAAAAGTATGCTACTTTTAAAAAGATTGGCTGGATTTGGATAATCCCCAGCCCACAATTAAGAAGGTATTCTTCTAGTGAACTCAGTAGGATTTTCCTTTTTGAAACCAAAAATTTCCCCCAAGCTAACTGCATTCGCGTTATGCTATGTATCCTTCAAGTTGATTCAAACAGCTCTTTTCTTTCACTAAATATCCCAAACCAAATCCACTACTAATTGAACAACCTGATCAAGCAAACACCGAAGGAATTTTCTCCTATCAAAAGTGAACGTTTAATTTTTATTCTCAAACGACCTGAGTTCAGAAGATTTGAAATACAGAACTGATCAACACAAAATAGAAAAAAAGTCTTCTGATGTTTGCTCAGGAAAAAAAATAATCGCGAATATGCCACATATTTGCCAAGAGTTACGACTGATTTTTCTTGGCTGCAATGCAATTAGTTTTTGTTCAGAAATCAATACAAGCTTGTATTTTTCACCATGTTTTAGAAGTTCTCCAATTCAAGTTTTCTTTAAAATCTTGTTCTTGCAAGAGTTTCCGGTGTTTCTACCTCACAAGATGTTACATATAATGCTCACCCGACTACATTGTTGGTGGTCGTAATTGATCAATCCCTTTCGGTGTTAGATTTTTGTGTGAGCATGAGGAAAACGCGTGATCTTCAAATTTTGCTACCATTTAGAGCGTAAATACTTTCCACACGTTTCATTGAGTTTATTAGTAAAATTAAATTATTCTTAACACCGTTTACACCAACTGCTATACTCACTGGCTGTGAACAAAGCTAATATTTTTCTCGGAACCTTGCCCATTGCCTTAATTAATCCTTAGTACATTGCTGTGAACGCAACTTTCTGCGAACCGTTTCATGCACACTGACTACATAATGCTGAGTTAGATTGTGCGCTCTATACATAGATGATAGTGAGTGTACAGCACCTAGGTAACATCAGCCAACAAGTCGATGTTAAGTTCTTCATTGTAGGATTACATAATGGCGGGTTTATGTACAAGAAGGAAACGTTTTTGTTTATTTCAAATTGAACATCACTCACAATTGATCGCAGCTGTCGCATTCCCATAGACTTTCCAGTCGGCTCATTTCGAAAAGAGGCATTAGACTCGAGTTTTGCTCTCATTAGAGCCCGTCAGTAGTGCATATCAACGCCACTGCCGGGACTTGAACCACGGACACGTTGTTCATGAGGCAACCGTGTTAACCACTGCGCCATTGACCTCAAGTTAGGCATGACCGAATTATCATATGTGAAAGCTCAATCACTCTCGCTTGTGAGTAATGATCAGGTTGCCCGATCGTCTCGAAATGGAGACATAGTTACTGTCTGTTAACTCCAATCGATAACCCTGCGATTGTGTTTATGTTTTATTATTGGCTAGAGGACCGCATGTGTAGGATGGTTAATCAATGTTACGAGAATCAACCACATGTGTGAGGAAACAAAGAGAAGTTTGAAGGAAGAAATGGGCATTTTGACTGTTAATATTAGTTAATTGAAAGTGCTCCGTCGAAGTATTGATGCAGTTGACAGAAAACAAACAGTCACAAAGGCGATCATTAAAAGTGCTTTCTCAAGGTGGCTATGATACAGTAGTGAAGGATGTTTCAAGCCAGAACAGCGTTGGATATATATATATCCAGAATCAGCCTCGATCGAACAGTTGTACAGCACACTCCAGAGTGCACAGATCTCTCAACTGACCAAAGTACCATTGAAGAAGCCAGTTAAAATTTCTCTAAGTACATCGTGAATAATCAAACTGGCACCAGCATTGCCTTGGAAAAACTGAATGAAATGGCTTCCTTTTTCATCTCTACTATTCAACTTCAACTTACGGGGGACCTCTGCAGGTAGAAAGGCGAAATGGCAGTGAATTCACCCCTAAGCCGGTAGCTTGCAGAAATACTTACTGCCGACCTAGGGACCACTAAACTCAATCACATCGTCGTTAACGCTAATTCCTACAAGCTCTGTCTGATACCACACTTCGATGACTTCCAGGACCATATTAACTGGTTTCGACAAAACATACCTCAAAACAAGTTGCCATCAAATCTAAACATTATGACTGTTATCTATTCCTAAAAATCGCGTTGCCCATATAAACAGGATGTACACTGAGCAGTAAACCCATTCTGACAGTCTTATCGCTTTGCAGTGTATAACAAATTTGTAGTATTGTCAAATAACCCGGGACATAAACTATCTGGGAATTGGATGTTCTCCAAGAATAAGTTGAGCATATCCGAGAACAGCTAATCGAAGATTGGTATTCTTTGATATTACCACATAAAAAATTACTTTTCAACACGAATGGTAAACCCGTTCAGACAGAGAAGAAAAAGTTCATGTTAATGCCTTTCGTGTGCGGGTGAGCCCAACGACAAAGTACTTAGTCATAAATTTCCGAACATCATGGGTTTGTCTACCCTGCGACAAGACTTATCGTGTCAATCAACACCTGTCAGGTACTGCTGTCAAGCTTTAAAGAGAGTTTGTTCAAGTCCCCTTGAGTTTTTCTATCTAATTTCCCATCTACTGTTGTCAAGCCAATTAACTTGGAAGAACCATAAGGCAGCCGACGGTATCAAATGCAATTAATCGTTGTGTTTTTTCCTACAAACACATACTAACGAGAGCACCTCCATCATTAGACTGTGATATATTCTCACTAGATGAAATATTTGTCGATCCCTGTGAATGCTTTTACTAATCCAATTGAGTCGTGAATATTTTAATTGTAAGAGTCTGGTGAGAACTATGGGGAAGCAATTTTCCCCAGAGTTATCTCCGTATGAATTCAAAGGAAGGTGGAGAAGATCGTATACGAAAACATATTCTGCTAAATAATTGCATCCAGTTTTAACAAAATGTTATCACATGATCAACGGACTCGTAATGAAATGGCCTTAGAAAAATGTCAAAACAACTGAGAGTCCCAGAGTCTATCAGTACTGATGGCGATTGTATCATGAACCAATCGATGGAAATGTCAAATGTGGACAGTAGAGTTCGAATACTCCGCAGCTGTACAGCAGAACAAGTGACTGTCAACTGCGAATAATAATCAAACACCGATATGTAGAAAATTGTTGAAGCCAGTTGCAGAGGATTATCCAACGCCAAAAATTCACACTGCATGCACATCGCCGCAGATACCTCAAATAACAGACCGTTGGGTCTAACCATAGACCACTGGGGAAACGGTCAGGCAATCGGCTTGATAATACATTGAAGAACGGATAGAGGGATGGGTCGTTTAGGAACATAACAGACGAGCAGATCAACTAGAAGGCTTTCGTACTCATGAGGGAATATATTTGTGCACATGGCGTATGTAAACTTTCATGAAGCTAACTTGTGTCAAAAAAGCCTGGTGTCTAGTCAATTAGCCCAAACATCAACACACAAAAGTCTCGGTGCATGTCTCGTCTGAAATGGAGCAGTTGGCATCCCGCACATATGTGCTTTACAGGAAAGCTGAATGAAACGTTAGTTTTACGGATTAAGAGCGTGTTTTCAAAGGCCTATCTCAATATATTCATGGATCGGTACAGTCAGTCATTTCTTCAAGGCGGCCAAAACAACCTTATAGAATAAAAAGATGTTCACTTAGTTAGCTTTAGAAGATTAATAACATATGGGCAGAGTTAAAACGCAGTCACGAAAGAAATTTGTGCAAAACCCTTTTGAAAGCCATTGTGCTTAAAATTAGTTTGTTCTTGCCATCAAGGGAGGCTTGAAGTCCTGTTAACTTGGCGAACCGTGGTGTCCATTCGTTAACTTGCATCTGTCGTCGCATGGGGCAGCTGGGGAAACAGGTCAGGTAACACATAACAGAGTAGACACGATACCCAATGAGCAAGTCTGGCGAACACCATGAGCTGTACAAGAGCAGTTCAACTTCGCAAAACAACAGACGGTTATCTAACCGTAGAAACATGACTATTTTCATGATTTCAAGTGAAGATGATATGTGATAGCAGAAAACGCATAAAGCACATTGACCAATCGTTCATCAATTTTCACGAAACTCCACAAGTTTTCCTAACTAAGATCGAGCGACTTTTATAAGCTTAATGTGAGCTTAACAGTTTCGCGCTATTTATGCATGCCATCTGCATGTGGATTTCACATCTGAGCAATATTGGGTCAATAGTATTTAGTGGATAAAATTAAGAGATAAAGCGAACAAATGACTAACTTCGGAGGAAACAGTTGAGAGACACCTCGATAAAATTATACTGAAGAAAACATGTGTGTAGAATGATCAGAAATGATTATACACACATTTTAACACCACATGAGCTTAAAGGCACACTACTATCTCTGGTCCATTCTGAGGTTTTTGACCTTTCAACGCTGCTATCGTTGAAGAGGAGTAGAAGTTCGACAGTTCATAAAGAATATTTTGACGCCTACATCCCACTACCGGGCTTGTCCACACTTGGACCCAACAATTAGAGATATTCCGAGTGGGCAACCATACCAACAACTCTTCGCGTTACAAGCCAACAGGATCTAACAATTCAAACGTCACTGAGGGGCTCAGAATAATTGGCATTGCGGAAACTGGAATTCATGGTTTACCTGAGATTCTGGGAAGCAGAGTACCTCTGCGAGCGATCTTGAACATGAGTGACTCTCCCTATCGCACAGGTGCGAGATGGAGAACCACTGTATTGTAGACATCAAAGAGAAATATGACATCTACTAGGTTAGGAGATCCAATCGCATTTATTCAAATCATGAAGGAGGTAAACATAAGAGGAAAATAAGCCTTATCACCTGGTTTACGATCTTTGTTTAGGTATATTCTGATGAGGGAGATAACTGATCTGTTGAATGACTATCCAGAAAGTAATTGCATAAGCAAAGAAACACCGATAAACTAATAAAAACAGTTGTTATGCAGTTATAAACGTACTGTTAAGTTTTCAGTAGATGGGCAGGAAGACGGGTCGCCATTATACCATTGCTATCTCAGATATCTAAAACAAACCACGGGAGTAATCTGGTAGTACCGAAAATTAAATGGTATTTGTTGGTACTACGCGTTGATGATTATATATGTCGAGGATGAATCAGGGATTTCCAAAGAACATTCTGGAACGATCCAACCTAACTCCTGAGAATAAGAATTCTACCATTAATAGAAAAATGGTGTGGTGAACAAGCTCTTTTTCGATTATTCATCGTCACGCCGATTACATAACACTTATATGAAACACAGTTAACAGGGCGAAACAAACAAAAGCACGTAGCAAATTCAAGTGAGGTCAGACACGTCGCAGACACAGCTACAACGTTCTGATACGATCAACTCGCAATTATGATGCAACTAGAGCTACGGCGCTTCGATCGGTGGTGGTCTGAGTGATTGGCCGGGGTAACTTCAACGCCTGAACAAAGCTCTTCTGTACGCATCAATTTTGAGTCGCCCTGAGGTACGTCATTTGTAGACGTCTTCTTGTGTTACTGCCCGCAGTGTATAATACCATAAGATAACGTGAACCAAGCAATATGGGAACTTTCACGGTTGTGTTTCAGTGTAATAGAAAATTAGTATAGGCCGACGTCTGGTTGAAAAACTCAAAATATCTCTTATTTGTCCAGAGAAGAATAGACAATTCATATAGGTTTTCTTAGTTAAAACATCTATCAAGAATACTTCAACATACGGCACACTTTGAATACCGTGTAGTGTTTATATTTCATCAACGCTTAAAGTGATTCCGATAATAAAAATAACACATCTAGCGTAATGATCATCGATATCTATTTTGCGGCAAAATTACTCGTCAAATTTAACTCCATATCTATTTGCAGCTAACATTTGAACGATTACTGTATTCTAGTCTGTGAGCCATTTATTTGTTTTTGTGCAACAAGCTTCATAAATCGCACAAAACAACTATTTGCTGAGGTCTATATGACGCAATCCTTTCTGACCTTTCCGTAGCTTGTTAAACGTTCACTGACGATCGCTGTGTTAAATACAAACCTCGCCCTTGGTACAGATGATGATGAATGGCCTCCACAAACTGTGTTGCCCACTTAACCACGGAGACAACCTTGTACTGTTGGCTAGAAAAGAAAATCTTTATCACAAAACGGGGAAACTTATTTTAATTCACGTTCTGCATCTTACTGTCAAATATTTATGTTGACTGGCCATAATTCACTATTGTGATGAAGACCTTCGACTAGACATTCGTAGAATGCCGACACGGTCGACTTGCCACTTCGATTTGCAATGAGCTGTTTTATCCCTGTTCTATCTGACTTGTAGCGTAGAAACAACGAAAACATATTCATTCTTTCTGTTAATGTCACATTAGCGACATACACACAGCTACGCTTCAGTAGAGCGTAGAATGAAACGGAACAACATTTTTCAATCCGAAATGGTCTGATATGCCACGTCTTTCAGTTTGAAGCACATCTACAGACAAGGTGGGTGTTTTGAAAGGGTTGCTGGGCAACAACTTGATAAGAAACTACTAGCAGTTGTATTACATGTTTTTCTCCTGTTTTATCTGGTAACGCATGCTTCGGTGAAAAGTGCACGTGGTCGTAAGGTCTCAGAATATCTCAGGTATTTTGTCACGTTTTAAATTTATTCTTCTGCTGGGTTAATGACCATCGTTAATTGCATACCGTATTTGTCTAGTTTATTTGTCACGTACGCTTTGACTGTACAGCACCTTTTTGCTAATATTGATCATTCTTCGATGAATGAGAAGAATTAAGTATACTTGAAGCACAACTAATTGTAGTTTTTGGACAATCCCCAGATGTGCGCAGCAGGTTGGTATCTGACCAGAGCGAAAATCATTGTAAACTGAGATAACTTTGTGGTTCAGTGATGTCCCGAATTTCTCCTTCATCTAGCCATCATGTAGAGCAAAGGCTTAATGACATATAATGGAAGGCATTTCTAGACTCAATTGAATCCCGTTTAATTCTACACACTTTTTATTTTTAGCAGTATGCTATGAAGATTGAAGTAATTTCTGAGTGTCGGAGGACGCATGCATCTAACAAATAGCCGGATGCATGCTGGTCTGAATACTTCCGAGTTAGACCGTTCGATGCAATTCAGCTTGTTCAAGATCAACAAATCACAGCGTCGCCCAAAGTCTGGGGTCTTGGGGTTTAATCCACCTGTTTGGACAGTGCTGAAGAAATCTGACTCGTATTCTCCGAATCCTGGATCAAAGGAATTTTTGTGTAAAAGTGCCGTATAGTAGAACATGTGATTAGACGCCAACAAAATGTGATTTGCTTACGACTGCCTAATGACAACATAATTATAATTATTGGTCGTCGTTGCTTTCTGCTTGGCCTATCGATAGTCATGTTTGCTTAATAACTTCGATATAGAATAAACGAGGTGTTTGTGACAGATGTCAGATCTCGCAATCGAGAAACAAAATATGCACAACAACAACGCCCACAAGTGTAGAATGAGAAATGGTGTGGTTTCCGGTTATACACGTAAAACGTGTTCTGATGTGATTCTTTTATGCTATGAATAATCCATGGTTATGGGATAAAATCAACATTAACCTGGCGCCTACCCACTGGCACAAACTATACGCTGTGGAAACTGATTCCACGGTACACGTTATTCTTGATTTTCTAGCGAGAGTTGGGTTGGTAGGTATTACCTGCAGAGGGCTTAGAATAATCCAGTAGGCGTATAATAATAAATCGTGTTGTAATAAAAAGTCACATGGGAAAATGATTAGTTCCCAAATATACGAAAACGTGTGCAATACTCGATTTATCTTTAGGAAAAAATTCGTTGCGCCTTCCTATTCAGTTTGTGTGCATGGTCAGGAAACATGTTTGCTATAAATAGTTATCAAACGTGACTACCTAACTTATTAATTGCCACCGAGTAAATACGGAAACAGCCGTATTGCGTATAATGTATAATCCATATAAGATACATGTCTTGTCATGAAAATTGTTATGAGTAAGTGAAACGTTAATATTTCGCGGTACGGCTTTTTTCTTCTCTGATAAAATATTGCGTAGCCTCATAATGGTTTAAAAAATCGTAATTTAAAATCTACTGTCTAGTATTTATCATTGGTGTTTAATAGCGAAATGTGATATTTAACTCAAGCCTCCACAGTCACAAATGAATCGATACCAATAAGCATTACGTTACTGAACGCCTACATGGTGTGCTTAAATTGAAGTGTCGCAATTTTATGGAAGTTACACTTTCCGTCATCAGCCCAACACAATAGCTGCGTGCATGTGTATAATTTTGCGTAAAACTTCCACCGCATAAAGTTTACGAGTGAAAATAATAACATCAGTATGAACAAAGACGAGACTTTCCGATTTTCACATTTGGCCTCATTTCCATTACCATTGGAATCACCCGTTGAGTAGACTAATTGAACAGTCTATTGGAACAACACCATCCCATTGTGTGAGGGAAGCATTCAAATGTGCTTTGAAATGTGTGTAACATGGCGATCAGTTGAGAAGCGTGTACAGTAATTGAGAACCCAGAAAAACATCACAGGAACTTCTAGTTTGTCTGTTATGGTCGTTCAGGAGACAAAATTTGTCACCCACGGATGTCACATGGCTTGCGGCAGAGTTTCATCACCGGTCTTGTACATGGCTCCACCGTGGACAGTAACTAGGGCAGCAGATTTATTTTAATCAAATAGTGGGCACATGGACACTGTTCGTAGGCCAAGGACTTGTGGCTTCCACCGCCAACGAAGTAGTACAGTCAGCCAATATAAAACGAACATTGTGTTCGAAGGCACCTTTTGAACGAAATGTGTGGTAGCATTCTCACACATTTTCAGCTTCGTTTGGGCTTAATCTACTGTACTTGCCTTATCTCACACACGGCCGCAACATTGAGGTCAATGTGGCTCACTTTTTCGAGACTGTTCACCGTCCCCGTTGTCCGATGCTACACTAATCCTGAAAAGTGCATGCTGTTCACGTAAAAGCGGGCGCATCCTGCGTCCACGAAAATGCCTCGGGTGGATTCTATGCTTTTATTACATGTTCGTCAAGGCCGTCAGTAAACAGAGGCATGTTTTCACCCAAACTCCAATAGATGAAGATGGTGTATTTCGGTTATGATATATGGCACCCTATGTAAAAACTAAGGAAAACCAAGGAATTACTTAATAATGAACATTGGCACAACGCACGATATTTTTTCCCCTATCCGTGCCGTTTATGGTTCGGAAGTACTAATTTGATTTAAGTTGTATTGTGATTGTTTAAGTTGGCTTGAAATGTTGTCAGTGCGCCTATAGTTGGACAGAAAAACTACCATAAGCAAGGCTTTCGTTCACAAGACTACCAGTGCATAGCAACAAATGTGAAACAGTATTGCGCTTATTTTACGGGGAACCCGTTTTACCGCAATTTTCATTCTGGAAAGCCAGAGACTGTCGTCCGTCGGGCCTCTATCGATTGACCCATCTGATATATGTGACTTTCTTGGTATGTTCAGCTCATCGTCAAATTAAGTCAAGTATGCCACCGAGATGTGCGACTTTCCACAACAGCGAATGGACAACTGAAATTCGTTCTGACGGAAATGTAATCCCAGTTATTAAAGGTCGACTGACTGTTTAAAATTGTAAACAGACATGTGCAATATATAATCATTTTTTCTAAACATAATCACAAGTAGGGAGGGACCAAACTGCGAAACATCTGGGTTTCGAATGCATCGTAACCAGTGACGGAAACAACATACCAAATGCAGCAGTCGCTCTACTACCTAAGTTGATGCGGACACCAGGAGCTCAAAAGTCTCAAATTTGGACACAGTTACACAGTCAACCGACTGTCTTATGATACTCATCAAACGACTGGTGGTGTTTATTGCTTAGGCAGGATTACTCAGAAGGTTTGCTATGAAATGCACTGATATCATTGTTGAGTAACGTGAATGAAAACTTCAACCTTCCAGCTCAACTCCATTACGCAGCCGACAGAGAGTTGTCAAATTTTGCCCTACTGCAGACAGACGCTGCGACAGACTCCGGCTCGGATTTAGTCGAGGCTCAGATTTTTCTCAACCGAGTCTCCTTTAACTTGAAAAAATCTGCCACATTATTTATCGGCATTACAGGATAAGTTTAACTGCCACCAGTCAGTATTGTGACCGACAAATTTCAACATTGAATATAAGGTTAACTGTGAATTAGAACAGAAGAGAAAGATACAGTAAGAGAAAATGAGATCTGTTGATTCTCTTCAAAATTCTGTAGACAAACACAGAGTGAATAGTGACGCGTATTCAATACTAAACCAAACTACAATAATACACTTCAGTATGTCTATTCCTCCAGATGGCTATGGATATCTACGAGGAAGTTACTTATAATCGGAAGATGGTAACACTGATCGAAATACTTTCATATAGGGCGTGAATGGTAGTGTACCAAATGTAAGTGAATTGGTAAAATATTTGTCTATCAAAATCCCGATAACATGGGTGAAATTAGTTTGGCTGTTTTGAATCAATAATTGATACAGTGGAATCTTGTTCGGTATAACCGACGAATAGGTTAATGTGAGGGTAGTCCTTGACTTATAATTTCTTTACTAGGTCAAGCGGTACAATTCTTGAAGTCGAAAACTGTTGCCGTGGGATCGTAGACCGTTTGACTCGTGTGATGGAATCGGAAGTGTACAGTTCCCGTCTCGTTTCAGATATCTAATAGAGGGAACACGAAAAGGAGGACGTAGTGGTTTTTGGTTTGGCAATATTTTTTATCACTGACCGTCTCAGGCCGTACGTGGGGTGATGTGCTTTTAAGATGGAAGGAGGGCTGCCAGGGAGGTCAAGGTATCAACTATGGCGTGTCGACATAGTTGCTAGTTCAGGCATGAACAAGATGAGCATAACAGGTTGATTTTTGAAGAGGCATCAGCTACAAGTGTCAGTTCAGGATGACACCTACATGGACAATCCATAGGAAAACCTCTGTGCAGATAATAGTAAACTTGTACAAATATTATACATACCACATCGAATAAATATGTTGCTCGGAAGTAAAGAAGAATACTATATAGAGACGTTTCATGGTAAAAAAAACGTACGACTTATGAACATGTGTTGAAATTGAAGGGAGCCGTTAGTCATTTGCCACTTCGTACGTACTTCAAATATGATGATTTGAACACAACTAGAAAAATATCTAACCTGCGCTCTTTTTGACATGTACGTGAGACTTCAGCTATCTGAACTGCTTCAATATAACTACTGATGGAGAAATAACTTCATCTTTTCCACAGTGGGTGAAACGACCCAAACATGCGTGCCTTTGTCAGGCTTGAGAGCTCAGTCACATTATTTACGAAAGAGAAACCGCCGTGACGAGCGCTTCATTGTAATACGGATTCCATGACCAGGTGAATTAATGAGAATGTGATCAACTCCACGAAGCAAAACGTAGATTATTCGTTTAGAATTACGCGTTCAAAATATTCCGTTTTGAAAACAAAATCTGGTTTTACAAGAATTCTAAAATGTTTTGATAGATTAATCTCTAATCCCACAAAGACCGCTCAAAATTAAATTGAATTAAAACTCCTGAAACATGGGTTTAAGAGGTCTGTTATTTCCAATAAGTTTCCAGTGACAATTATTTCTTGTTTGTTCACGCAATACAGATATTTGACATAGGACTGCTCACAAGTGCACGAAAAATTGAACGAAGATCAAAATGCGTGTGCAGTTAAGAAATGCTAATCCTCTACATAAGTAGCAGCATGGAGGACTGTGAGCCACATATGTCGCTGACGTTAAGCATAAATATTCAGGAATTTTGCTTCAAACCGTACCGACAAATGCAAACCTCAACCTAGATTGTTTTATGGTTTAACCGCAGACAATTTTCTCATTTTGTAAGCAGCGGGTGAAACGTTTTTAGCCGGCCGTTGAGTTGTATATCTAAGTTAACTAGGTTAGAACCAAGCGGCTGCCTTATATAACCATGTCCTCAGAATTCTTTCAAAGATGTTCCATTGATCAACATTCTCAAGTGGTGATACAGTGATAACGCCGTACTTAGGTAATCGTGAGCAAACAACAACTGTTTAGAAGGGTGTGATTCAGACATCATCCGCTGCAGCAGGAGAGGTTTCACAAATACTCATTGAGACAAGGCTGACGAATACAAATTGTAATTATCACCTTTCAGAAAGGTTCACGTCATCCCCACACTAAAGTTAACGTGGAATGGTAACACAATTTCGGCCTCTGTGATAGTGTTGGCGATTGTTTCAGTCTCTTATATGAGTATGCACGTAACTAGCTATATAGACCCAATTACTTACAAATTCCACAGCACTTCGCCAAGAATAGGCACAAGAACGGGTCATAAGTATTCATGCGCGCTAATATTACACTTTGCAAGCACAAAACAGAAAAATACTCTTACTACTGTCATTTCTGTTTCAGCCAGTTAGATATAATATTACTGTTTAGGATTTCGTATTTAAAGGCTGTCATTCGGGTTGTTCTCATAAAAATTGCATCGTTATAACATGCAGTCTTTTTTGCTCAGGTTTAAACATTTCACGAATCTGTGAAAATTTCAATCTAACGTGTGTTAATCTATCAAACACTTGTGACAAAGTAACCGGAAAATCTACCATTAAATGAACGTCAGAAAATTCTGCGTTCGACCAAAAAATAGCTCAGGCTTCTCCGTTGTAGTTATTTTATTTTGTACCAAGTGTTTGCTGTTTAGTGGACAAAAACGTAAATCAATTTAGCAGCCTCTGTTGTTGTGTGATTTCTAGCTGTGTGAAAGTAATCAAGCAGTAAGAAAAAGAGAACATCTTCGTAAAATCAGCATTTGCCGAAAGATGCGCTGGCTTAATTGTGAGAAGTGGAGCGTTTTGGATTTACCGAGTCAACACATTTCACACTTAATTACGACTTTTAAAATAAACTGAGACATCTTGGAAGTGTCAGGACTGAACAAATGATTGGTCAATAGTAGAGTATTGTAGGATTACATAAAATCTTGGCATCGACCGTTTCATAACGTGGCTATTCAGTTTATGAAGCAACCACGGAATCCATATAGCATGGTATCTCATCAAACATGATTAGATCGCAACATCTCTACTGTCATCTTTAAGTCTTAGCGATTTTACTCCAATGCCTTGATTTCTCGTTAGTGGTTAAAACAGCGCTGATTACTGTAACTGCGAAATAGCGACGGAGGTGGTCATTTTAAAGTAGGTTAATATTTTCTTACTTCAGAATTGAGAAAATTGAGTAACTACTTAAAAACGGCTGTGACCTCGTGTTTTTTTATTTGAATTCATGCTACACCCAACGCAAAGCTTATGCAGTAACGGTTAATATACACTGTTTATCGAAACTCGTGCGAATCTGTCAGTTTACACTCAAAAGTGGACGGTACAGGGCGCTTCGTATTACTGTATTTGAGTGAAAATATTATCTCTCGGAGATTCATCAACCGAACTCTTTTTAACCTTGTGCTCAAACGTGCACAAAAAGCAAACAAATCTTCCATACTGTCGAAAAATGTTTGACGATTCGAACGATCCCTGTTTTGTATGCAAAATGTTCGGTATAATTTCTTTTTGGTGTACAAGTTTTCAATAATGCACTTATTTTCCCGATGCCGTAGCTAACATCTCAAGAACTGTAGTCGAATAACGACGTCCGTGGTGTCTATGGGTTTTATTTACTGAGAATGATGAAAAAAATATTTTCTAAATTTCTATTAATAATATCGAACAAAATTAACTACAAAACTCTATTGACTTCGGTGGTTCGTTTGCTTTTATTAAGTATATGGAAGCATTCGAGTGGCACTGAGATCATTTTGATACATATGTTACTTGAAATTGCGACTGCCTGCTAGATGCTGTAAAGAATGCACATGGTACATTATTTTACTTCCCACGACAAGCATTTTAATAACGATCTTTAACAAAAATATTTGCTGCAAGTCACGTACGAAGTTTAGCTACAACGCCTCGTCGCTAAGGCACTTGCAGTTAAAGAAAGGTAGCTAGACAGAAAAGTTAACAGCAAATTCAGTTTAAGCCATATAAACGAAATTTTTCTGAGCAACTAACCACGCCTACGTTGGACACAAGTTTGAGTAGTTTAAGTCACTTTTTTCAGAGCAGATGAAAAGTTTGACAACGTTGTGCGGACACCAAAATTCAGCAATGTTATGCTAACAGTTAGAAGAAGTCTACAGTGTAAACTAGTCAGTTTTATTACTGCTTTCAGATCAACCATATATCCCATCGATAAGTGAGTAGTAAATGATTAGAAATCAACCATAATCTCGAGTGTCTGAGGTGTACATCAAAGTGTTCAAATCGAGTGTTATGGAAAAACATAATAACAACCTTGTGCTGATCATCACCCAATGATATCTTTCAGAACATTTCATGGTTCGTCAGTAAGAAAAGACATGATAGAGCTATAGTTGAATTGTCCAGTGAAGCATCAACATATTAATGAACGTTAGTAGAAACTCTGAAAATGAATGTTGTTTCTTTTAATCAGTAAACTGGTTTGTCAACAAAATTTCATTGAATGAATTTGATTAAAGTTCACCGAAAGATTACACTGGGTTGTTTCCACTTCTTCAAGTGCAATCATATCAGACATTAATTGAAATGCACAAAATTAATTAAGAGTAACCCACGGAATTGCTGTCAAAAACAACATAAAGTATCTACACTAGAAACCGCCTGGATCACCTAAAACAGTCAACTAGG
Source organism: Paragonimus heterotremus (assembly GCA_013368495.1). Taxonomy (NCBI): domain Eukaryota; kingdom Metazoa; phylum Platyhelminthes; class Trematoda; order Plagiorchiida; family Troglotrematidae; genus Paragonimus; species Paragonimus heterotremus. Next base: position 51,188 of record LUCH01000618.1, on the reverse strand, counting down.
TGCATACACACATTAGCATCTTGAAAATCAAGACTGATAAACATACAATGAAAACAGTTTGCTTTTTACAGGAGTTTCAGAAAAGACTGCAATCGTTTCCCGACTTTGTTGACCAAACTCGACTCTATCTACTATACGAGGTGGTTTCAACAAAGAATATCTTTTAGAAGAGCAAAATACTACTTGGGTCCAATTTATTCATAGTTATACGGCCAGAGGTTTCGTTGACTGCGGCAACCGAAACCAGAAGTTAATTGTTCACTGTGTTCATACGGACTGACACTACAAGTGGTACTGAGAATATACATTGATAGCCCGTTATGCCATGAACAGAGTAGAACAATACAACAGTCCAAGGTTAATGCGTTTGAAGGACTGAATGTGAAAATAGGCAGAATTTTTATATTGCAGTTGCTGCTCAAACTATGAAGATGAATGTCTGACAGACTTGTTTGTTGTCGAGATGTTTTATCCCAGCTTGCTTACTGTCATCAGTTGTGGTTAAGTAAATTGCGGATTGTAATTACACCCAGCTAGCAGTAATTGCAATTTTATTGTCATCCCGTATCTACCACATTTTATACGAGACGCCTTGTAAACCGTAAGACGAATGACATATTTGTACAAATTTCTGAGGATCACTCTAGAAGACTAAGTAATATACGGACGAAACCGTTTGCTTGGTGGAGACTGGACGGTGCATTCACGTCTCGAAACTTTGCACACCATCAACAAAATGGTTCTATTTAACCTCAGCTGAAATGATCACTCATTCGATGGCTGTTCGCCATGTGTGTTTTCGTGGGCATTTGGTTGATACCTGGCATATGCATAGGTTATTCGTCAGCAGTGAACGTTCAATTTTCCTTTCTAATATTTTGTCTCATGAGTAAATCTGATGTGAAAGCCTTTTGTTTATATCGAGTCTCAGAACAGTCCCGCTGACCTCTAAATCGTTCTCACACATCCTCAATAACCTACACCTGCAGAAGGATGTTGCCACTAAAATCCTAATACTTAAACGAAAGAAATCTACACAGATGGCACATTAAGCGTCTAGACTGTATCGTCTTTTGGAAATCTAAAATATTCTGGCTTGGAGGGTTTTATGTTCTAAGTTATGCAGATCCTTCACATTTTACGAGGATTAGATGTTACGATGTCTACTCAGGTTTGTGTCGCAAGCATTAGAAGATCTAGTGCACAGAAATTTCGCCATTTTTCATTCACTTGTGCAGCATGTCAGACTATCATGCATAGAGAAAGATTACTTCTTAATAGAATAGTACCCAAAGGTAATTCTAGTTCATCCATTGTTGTTTTAGATATATTTGTGTGGTTAACACCCGAGCATTTCGAAGGTCATTGTCACAATTGCGACCAGTTATCGTGTTTGACATGGACGTTCAAGCGGTTTATGGAACTAGGTCAAACCTGAAATCTCGTACTGGTTGCCTGTTTTGGATGACTGTAGTCAGTAACTGGGGCTTGTGCTGCATGACTTGTGTAGCCTAGACTCTGGTGATCACAACAGAACAGATTGAAAACTTCTAAGTTGACAACAACATGCAAGCGCATATTTACAATGAAATATCGGTGATCACTACTGATGTTAACCTGAAAAGATCAGACATTCAACTACTTTTGTAAGTGAGCTGAAAGCAGTGCAGGAACAAATAAATTTCTGGTTGCAGATGTTATTTCTGGGAACGTTTTAACGGAAAATATTCTGGTACTGAGTGAACTCTTTTTCTCTTTGAAGTGATAATGTGTGTGCAGTTCATCTGAAATGGAAAGACATTGGGTTGGATAGGATCAGTTCGAAAATGTGAGTTAGAACAATGTCTTAGCGAGTAAAAACCAGTTGATTGTTTGCTCATATGTATGGCCAAAAGTAGCCTCACACAGTTGGTGCTATAAACCAGTGCCTATATTGAAAAAAAGTCATGTGACATACTCTGTTGACGAAAGATGGTAAACAGTAGATTGAAATGGATCCTAAGTTGTAAGTGTCCGAATTCCTTACAACATCATTCAAAATCAAGCACATAATCAATAACAAATTACCAAGCTGGCTTCATAAAATTAGTTTCTACTTTCGCGACAAAGATAACTGTCATCCACGGCTCTCTGTGTTAGAACATTGATAAAATGCGCACGTTAGTACAATTTACTAAAACATTCATAATTTTTCAGACTGCACCAAACCCTCCTCAAAGCCGCACAAGAGTGGAGCTCTACTGTTGCTAGAGTTCATCCATAGTGTAGACTCTTGCGATGAATGAGATATGATGTCTTGTGTTGAACACTTAACAATTATCATCAACTTAAACACGACAAAATAAGGACGCCTTACTGCTTAACCACACTCAGATGCGTGAAACTAAAAGTTCTGCACCACTGATGAACTTTAACCAAAAGGAAATTCCAGTTCAACGCATCCCTTCTGAAGAAACTAGCTGGAAATTATATCCAAATACATCTGCGATAAAACGTGAGTGGCGTTCGATTTGTAGCGACAGAATTTCCGGCTAATTACCACAATACGGGAGTAAATGAAAAGTCTTCAGTTTGGAACTTCAACTTGAGTAAGTGCGTAGTTTTTAGATTGTCCAACGCTCAATGCTGAAGACATCGCAGACTACTGATTCCCAGCCGTTCACCATTTTGTGGCAACGTTTTTGATAGGCTTCTGAGTGTATTTTCCCTAAACGTTCACATATATATAATACAACCAATCCGTTAAAACCATAGTTGTACAGATTTTCCCTCGGTGAATCCAGACTTCTCTTGACCTAGCGTATTAGCCTTATGGTGAACACGAAATAACTATGGATTTAAAGGTACGGGTCGCCTGTCGTTAACCTTTATACATGGCTGTGTTCAACGTTCTTAAAAGCAATACGAAGTTATAGAATGTTAAACATGTATGTGTTGTGTTTTTTACAAGCAGCTATTCCTACACAATTGCAACTCGCTTACAGTCTGGTCCTCTAGTACTGGTTTGATCACATCACCACTCAACAAAGATTGCATGGACACTAAAGTCAGAACAGATTCACAGGCAGAATATCATCCGAAAATGTTGGTGTAATTTCGAGTCGGATGTCATTCATATTTGATCACAAGCTTCACATTTACATAAACTTTCCAGCCAGCTTCTTGCAGAAGGAAGTACTAGACTCAAATTCCGCTCGTATTTCAGCTCGAGAGTAGTACATATTCTTGCCACGGTTGGGATGGGAACTTCAACAATTCTTTCATGAGGTAAGTTCACACAAACATTATATAGAGATTAGAGGTCACTCGCCGTTGAGAACAATAATGATGTCTGCTGACTGCTCTGATAAGAATTGAGCAGTACCACATTTAACTCCACATTACCTAGCAATCGATGTTGTACAACGGCAGATTAACACGGAGGATGGGATATTGCTATTCTGCTTAAAATCAAACACGGGCCAAGAAACGATTTTTCAGACTGAGAAGCCGGTGAGCGGCAAAACGACAATGCACCTCTCAATTTATCTAAAAAACCGTTATGAGTTATAAAATTGTATTTTAAGGAATGACTGTCGTTAAACCGTTCGAAGTACCTTCAAACTTCAATCAGTTGTGATAAACTCCCAATCGTTTTTCACTGACTTGCTTTAAACTTGTATTGTGAATGTGCCAGATAAGCGCATTATGCTACGATTGCCTAAATTAGGAATAAAAATTGCTTCGGCATTTCACACACTTCACAGCCCTCAGGGTGATTGCACCTAATACATCAAACCAGATTTGTATCAGCATGACCAGTAAAACTGTCGCTGTCAGGAGAAAGGATTTCGGTTGTGTCAACTACTATAACAAAATATATTCGTTCTTCAAACTTAAACTTATCGAATACTTTGGCCTGATATTTATGGACATCATGAATGAGCAGTCCTTCCGGTCGTCCAAATGAGCAGATTGATCGTGTGCAGCATGTCCATGGTGTGAGTTTAAACGAATATTAGATGATTCAGAAATTACAACAGAAATTGTTGGATATATGATGCAGCGTCTACATAGCCACGTTTTCAGTGCAAAATAGACATTACTGATAGGCAGTACAAGTGGGTCAATATAAAAATGAACAATAGCAATTAGTCGTAACTTGTATGTTCACATTGTCAGATTTTTGGTAAAGCCAAAAATTAGTGAACATCTTTCTTTAGACGAAGATTTAAACTGTGATCGCGTTTCCGTGAATCATTCATGTCGACCACAGCGCCATTAATCACAGATAAAGACCAAATCATTTTGTCTAATCATTCATCCAAGTCAAAATTTGAGTAGTATTCAAATTGCATGTATGCTCTGAGACGACAAATTACCTGTCCCATGGACTCTAGATGGTCAGCACATAATCAGAACTCCACACCGTATTAAAACCACAGAAACTGTTAAATTTGTTGGATGATGTTTTCAGTGTCGTTAAATACCAAACAATGTATTAGTCTTCTTAAGAAGATAAAGTGACGATCGTATGGTTAGGAAATATCTTCATCATCGTCTGATATGTATAAGTTGAATAATGTATGCGGATTCTGTATATGGTTTGGTAATATTGGCTTTTGTTTCTAATCATTTGATCCATAGGCAGGATATGCCGCTTGTGACTGGTAAACAGGAGGCCAGGGTGAACTGATTACTCACCATCGAAGGCTAAACGCTCAGACAAACTATTCCTTTGTGACCGGTTTTTGGTTGAGTAACCTAATCCCAACTGCTTCTGTCAGTGCTAGAATTCGTTCTTGGATTGGCTTTGGCTGGTTAACCGAGTATTTTTAGACGATCACCAAAACAGTAGATAGTACGCTCCGTGTGGTTCCCGTCTGCCAGGTGAGTAACAGTGGCGCTTCTGATCAATTTTCTTACTGCAGTTCCTAATGAGGGTAGATGATGCTCCAATATTTATTTGCAAACTGGGTTGTCTTACATCCAGAACTACCGGCACCTGTACTGCGGTCACAACTACTTGAGGTTAATAATGAACAATTAATTGGGGATTCTCATCAAGTGAAAAACCAGGGAATCTTCAAACCTATCAAAACATAATATTCCTTGGTAATTAATAGGAAATTTCAGTTGACCTGAATTCTCACTTAAAATGTCCGAGGTTTCCTCAAAAAATTAGGTATCACACTCCAAAAACACAGTACCACTCAAAAAATGGTTCAAAAATCGTAAACAATTTTTTGAGTATAAATCAAACGCCACACAAAATTAACCACATTTGTCGCATTCTCATAGACTTCCCAGCCGGCCTGTTTCTAAACGAACCACTAGATTCAAGTTTCACTCTCATCAGACCAGCTCGTCAGTTATGCATATCCTTGTCACGAACGGGACTATAACTCCGACTACGCTGTTCAGGAGGCAACCGTGTTTACCACTGCGCCACTGACTTCACGTTAGGCGCGACCGAATTTTCATATGTGAACGCTCAATCACTTTCGCTTGTAAGTAATGATCAGGTTGCCCGATCGCTTCGAGAAGAGACACAGTTACTGTCTGTTAACTCCAATTGATAACCCCGCGATTAGGACTTCCTAGTCAGGTCGAAATCTCCGATCTCATTAAACCTGCTAGGCGATATTTTAGATTACTGATGGGTAGTCGGGGATTTGATTTATTTCAAGATGGACATCATCTACAATTGATCACAGCTGTCGCATTCCCATAAACTATCCAGTCGGCCTTTTTCTCAACGAAGCACTAGACTCGAGTTTCGCTCTCATTAGAGCTTGTCATCAATGCGTATCCTTGCCACTGCCGGGACTTGAACCACGGATATGCTGTTCATGAGGCAACCGTGTTCACCACTGCGCCACTGACCTCACATTAGGCATGACAGAATTATCACATGCCAATCGTCGGTTAATTCTTAGGATAAACCTCTGAACGAACAGTGCAAGTCTACAATTAACTGGACACACAACCATAGTGCTTGTAATCGAATGATTAGGTCCTTACTCCGTAGGTAGCAGATCAGTCTACCCAAGTATTTTTAGAATATCACCTTCCAGCAATCACCTTAGTGATTTTGGATGGAGGCCAGCGAAATTAAACTCCATGCTGGAAGTCCGCAGGTTACCAGCTATCTCAGTTCATCTTCTCTTTAGGCCTCTGGACAAACCTTTTACCTAACAGATCAGATTAGTATAACCATTCAACTTCCTTGGTCAATCTGCTTGGACCAGTGTGATGTCATAGGTTTTCATCCTAGTAGCTAAACTTCTGGGCTCACCCAGGTCAGAACTGCTCAAATTAGGACCATCACACAGTTCACATTTCAGAGACCAACACTGAATGATATACCATCGATCTTTGTGAAAATACACAATGTCGGATGGGCTTCATCGTCCTGTCACGGCAATGAAAAGCTATATGTAAGCTTTTGTTTGTCGTAATTCGATCTGCTTTTCACACCAATTTTAACATGACCAAGAAATCCACAAATGTTTGTGGTGACTCGTCAGAAAGTTTGTACTTAAACTTCGACAGATGTGCATTCAAGATAAATGAATTGAGTCTCTTCTAGCGCCTGAACGAACTGGTCTTTCGATTACGGTGTTCTTACCAAGCCGCCATCTCTTGTTTCCACTAGAACAATTTCTCCCTCGTGATGTTTGTAGACAATTGGCAAACTCTGCTATAATTCCAGTGATTTTCTCGGCATTTCCAACCTTTCTATTGCAAGTAAGAAGTTGTTCTGCTTCAGTTGTGCTTCTTTTTGAATGTGATGTCAATTCTTTTGATTTCTACGGTAAACCAATTTCCGTTATCGGAAGCACAACTTGGACCTAGACATTTATCTCACAGTCTGGTTTTTATGGCCAACATAACATTCCAGTTTTGAATGAAGACCTAACGACAGAAATACATCGAATTGTGTGAGGGGATAATATTACGAGTGCTAGTACCGCCCTATGGGAAATCATTCTTCCAGATACAAAATAGAATATTTGGCAAGTTCCTTTAAGTACAAAGTAAAAGTGAATGTTGGTAACGTTTTCCACATACCTTCCTTTGTTTTTCAATTATCTACCTTTGGCACCCTAAACTGTAGCTCTTTGTACCTTCAGTTTCACTACTGAGTTGCGAAAGATGGATAGACTTTGTTCTATGAATGTGTGGTTTTCCAGTAGATTCTGTAACACATTAACTTGAAAGACGGATTCTTGACTTCGATTTATGAAACTTGATTCCGATTGCGGTCAAAAATTAGTTTAACCTGTTGGTAGTACTCGGGTCTATCACTTCTTTGCCAATAGGAATGTGTTAATTTGTTCTTGTGGTTTTATCCATTTGTAATCACGTTCAAAAATGTAATCAATCGGTAGCTGTAGGCGGAGCATTTGTGTCTTACATACAGCGTAAGCAGGCTGTTGATTCGCGTGCGACAGCGACCATGAGACGCCGTCTCAGCGACCTCATCAGCCGAAAAGGACCTACAGTATATCCCAGTAGTCGATTATTAGTAACTACATCAATTGAGTTGAAAATAGAAACGAGAAGCCTAGAGCGTACGAGACAAATCTATAGTTAGTCCTTTAGAAACAACCATCGGAGTGGCGTGTGTCATGAATGGGCAGCTTCTCTCATCTGAACAATTACTTCCTTATATTAAAAAGAACGTGACAATGTCATGAGTACACTTACTTTATCGAGGCAACTGTCCAAACTTAACAGCTGGTTCATTCACTTTCATCGGTAGGTCTCTCGCTTGCGCCGCATAGTCTCATTCTCATTCTAATCCTAAACTAACGTTTATAGACCAGGCGACGACAACTATGCTTTCCTGCCATATTAATGATTTTCGTAGAACTATTCAGTACACCGTACTGATGTAGGTCCAGTAGTATCAGTTGTCCTTCTAACCTTTTTATCATTGGTCATCAGTTATACTGAAAATATGATCGTATGCTTTTTGCGATGTTAACACGAATCGTTCAGTGACAAACTAGATCGTTTCTCCTACTGTGACTATAATGAGCACGCATTCAAACATATTCACAAGGCATTCCAACTGGTCGTCGATTGAGACTTGAGTTGGCAGAACATTTTTGAATACAAGTGTATGACCATATGCGACTCGACAGAGTTGTCAACATGTGGCTGAAATAGTGTTTGCCGTCGTTACACTTATTGACGGAAAATTTGCAGCGCAAGTTTCAAGACAACTTAACCTACGAGGCATATGTATATGTGTTGACCAACTTATGATATATCGGATTTGAAAAAGGCTAATAATAGCGTGTAAGATGTCTTGCGCATTGACATTTCGTTCGCATCTCATCGGTTACTTTTGCGAAATTAACATACAAATTATATAGTGAGGGGGCAAGCAGCTAGGCAAAATCGATCTAGTCATAAGACAGTCCATCAGGTGACCAAAGCGGAAGCAGTAAGATGCAACTGAAGCGTACTGTTTATCAAGAACATGAATAAAATTGCTGTGGGTCAAATGGGTAATAGGAGTCCAAAGAGAGAGAGAGATGGTTGGAAACAAAACAAAAATCCATACATATTAAGCGGAATTGGTGAGATAGGGTTAGAAAATCTATACGGATCAAACAGAATTAAACAGATTTATACTGATTAAAAAGATGACGTAGTATTGATTTAGAATGAATAAGGGTGGTTCAGTAGTTATTAAGTTCGCAAAAGTAACCGATGAGATGTGAACGAAATGGCAATGCGCAAGACAACTTACACGCTATTATTGGCCTTTTTCAAGTTTATCAATGGGAACCAGTGTTTCAAAATATATCGGGTTATGTAGTGCGTTAAAAAGCGACAGCTTATTGCATTAAGCTCTATCAAACAGTATGGACATAACTGACACAAATTTATGGTGGAGAAAAGAACAGCACTGAATAGGTTTATATATCAATTAGTTGATGTATACTATATAACACCTTGGTAAAATGACGACCCTTGTTGGATCGTATACCTTTAAAAAAAAATTCGGAATTCTTCATGGCAACTTTCTCTCAGTGTAAGTCGGTATCGAGCTTGTTTGTTTGCTCGGTGAGAGTATCTGCATATACAATGTCATCATTCAGACAAATAATGACTTTTATTTTGTCTTCTTTCACTTGCATGCGATAAACCGACATTTTTGAGGTGTTCCACTTACGCGATGAACTCAGTACATGTCCATGCATTCTTGTGTTAGCTATATTGGTTGTAAGCCGGTTCTATAAGCACAAACTCAGTTGACGACGATACGCGTTACGCAAAATAATTGGATTTAACTACGAATAATCTTTCATTCACAGTGATGTTGTCCACGTTGTTAGATGAGTACTAAGAAGTACGTGGTAAATAATACGATTTCAATGTGACAAGGCGTGTAAAAATAACCAAAGACAAATAAGCAAATGCGGATGACAAACGACCCGGGGAAAAGATATTTATCTGTTTAACAATCTTCAGAAAATCTTCAGTGTAATTGAGGGTACTCGGCGGTCAGATTTTTACAATGTCCGTTCAACCGATTTCTTTCCAATTTAGAAACAAATGGGACATGCTGGTCGATTATTAGGGCGCTTCACTGGTTTGGCTCATTTGTACGTCGGCCATAACGATGGAATTGGGCGAATGATTGATTGGTTGCAAGCTTGTAGAGATAATTGTCTACAATCAACAACAAGACCAATTAGGAAGTCAGCATTGGCGAGTAGTGTGCTTGGGATGATGACTATCAGCTGTTCTTCCATCTTTAATGAAACGGTTAGTTAGCCACATTTGCAACAATCGATAGCGGACAAACGTGGGTGTGTGAATGTCATATTATGTAACCTATGTACGGGGAAAGTTCGCAGTTGAAGCTGATATTATTTCGATTGCGGATTATGGGTTAATCCACTTCCTACGTAATAACATTGGCTACCAATGACTCTGAAGACCTTGCCATTTTTGAAAGCCCACGTATGAATTGACTTACAGATTATGAATGCGTACGTCTGACGTGAATACCAGCTACGTCGACGGAATGATAAAAGGTTTTTTCTCCATACAGTAAGCGTTTCCACAGACTTATTATTCGCATCAACTGAACAAATCAGTCCATCAAGAGGACTACTCCTTGAATACAGTAGAGAGGTGTAGGACAACTTACACACATCTGCTTTTTATACGGCTTCGTCTACATAACAGAAACCAGTCTGAAACAGGCTTATTTTGACATGAGTAGACGAAATCCGATTTCTGTTGGCACTGAATGCGCTTAACACTGTTTCATCGTGTTAAAATTACCCAACATTTTTGAAGTATTTTCAGTCCCGATCTCTGTTCTCTCTACTTAAACAATTCCAGCAGTCTGAGAATTTGTGTTCAGATTTGTAAACAAGTTGTTTACTTGTTTTTTGTCGGTCATCTCATGTTTTCCTTAAGCTATCAAGTTCTGCAACAGTGCAGTATTGTTTGGAAATGAAATATTTCGGCGATTAGATTACATAGTAAATAGGGCAGATTGACGCTGTATGATTTATACTGAAACTTAATTGTTCGTACTATGATATATTTATATATGCACAATTCCAATCCACAGTATAGCAACAGAGAACCCCAGTACACACAGTACCAGGGCAATATCAACCTGGTAAACAGGCAAATGTTGCCTGTTTACGACAAACCTGTCGAACCGTGAAGAACATCCGTTGGATTATCATAAGAGACTCCCAGAAACCACACGTTGTTTCCGTCACTTAATTGAGTGATAAGGTAGTGTTTTGCGGCCGATGACAATGACTACCTTGGTTGTCAGCTGTTTTTCTGCCTGAAGGCATTTCAGTAGCTGATGCGCAACCGCGATAGCGTGGTGTCCCGATGAAGACGGCGTTAGAAATTGTGTGCATTTTTTATTCCGATTCAGAATGTTTTGTGGTTTATTCAACTAAAGCGGGAATTGTACTCTACTGCAACGCGTGAAATATCCTACTTCTCGAATTTCAGCAATATTTCATCATGGTTGCTAGCACTATTTTAAATTTTTGAATGAGATATTACTATTAGTATAGCAGAATTTTCTGACTAACGTGTTGATATCGGAAAGTTTATTTTTATTTTTAATCGGTTTCAAAAAACTGGTGTTCATCCAAACAATGTTTTAAAACTAGTTTGCAATCTTCGGTACTCACCGATAAGGTGGTAACTGTTTCCAATAACTGATTTATAGCTCTATTTACATGTTTATCCTTTAACTGGACGCCAGTTTTATCTGGAATCAAATTGTAGGTGTTGATCATACGAGAACAAACAAGCAAGCTGACCTTATTTTTTTATCTGTGGGAAAATGGGAAAATACGAAATTCTTCTGATGAAACTTGGACTAAACTTATCGAGCTCAAAACTGAAACTTATTTCTAAAAAAAACGTATTCATATTTAGCAACAAAACTGAACACAAAGCGTACTTTAGTCACATGGGCAGCGTTCTCATCTGAGAATAGATTTACAGCACATAAATCAAGGGCTCATGTTGTGATCTGGTATTACACATTTGGTTGCAACGCAGTTACGTGGTAACCGAATCCAGTTTAGTTAGGAGGAAACCGGGTAAAATATGGAAGTGCAGATGAACATTCTGAACTAAATTTATAAATCAGTTGGTATGTGGACAATGAACACAAGCCAACTTTGAAAACGTTCCATGTGTATAATAGAAAATCCTAAAATATATCATGAGACAAATTCAGAAAATAGACTGTTTTGCCAGACAGTGTCGACTGTGCTCCAGTAATGTTTAACGATATGCCTGACTTGATGAATTTCCTGATTGAAAAGAGACACAACAATGAGAACGACTGAAACAGGCTGATTCCATTAGCGCATACTTACAATTGATCACAATCTTTCGATTAACTCCCGTTTCCCTCGTCAACCTGGCTTGTCCACGACATAATCAGATGGATTTCAGCTGATAGTTGACATGCGTAACTCTTCCTCACACAGCCTCCCACAGAGATTCGAGAGGGGGTAGGAAGAAAATAGATATACACAGGTTAAAAGTGCACTTGAATTCGTGGGCTTTTCTAAAACCCTTATTGAAATGAACAGAAAAATACTGTGCTATGACGTACTTTTCGTTAGCTTTTGGCATGTCGGTGATAGAAACCATTAATTTTGTGTACACTTACATCAAAAACTTTGAAACTAACGTCGGACTTCCGGTCCAGCATTTTTAAATACTACTGTTATTACGCACCAACAATTCCAAACCTTAATTTAACGATTAACTCTACGGCCAGATTGATTGGGCTATTACTGATTTTCAGTTGGGTCCATTGCTTACCTACTCTTGATTCTGAGTAGAAAGTTAGTTGAAGTTTTGCAGAAACAAGTTAATATCGAAGGTGTGTAGACGACATTCCGTGTGAGGTGGATTGTTTAGATTGCGCACAGAAGCTGCTAACACGTGTTAACCGAAGTCGGAACAGCATAACTTCCAGCCTAACAATGAAACTTAATAAAATCTGAGGTTGCGCAGATATGTGCCAGTTAGAATCAAACGTAGTCCGGCAAGCTGTTTGATAAACAGAACAAAGTGGATTATTATGAAGGACATGGTATGTGCGGTGTTAAGAGTGGTACGATGGATTCTTAGTACTAATACCTAAATGTTCATCGGCAAGTTTTTGAAAGTGAGAGAGTCTTAGGTTTTATAGGACATCGTTGTTAAGAGAAAGGTCTAATAGTCCTTCCATTTAAATGGGTCGCAGCGGTAGAGCTGATGTTTGGTCAAGTAACTAATGCCCTCAATGTGATCTATTTTGCTTCGGGATATGTTGACACATTTCATTGAAAACTGGCGGTACCACTGCGTTTTGAAGGTAACATGACTACTAATGTTGCTGCATCTTGGATCTACTCCTTTGGCAGTTAATGGGAATCTTTGTAAGTAAATTATCTGAGGGATTCTTTTGACACTACCGTATTTGGCTTCGTTCTGTGAAAACAAGGAACATTGTTTCACCAGTCCTGGTCATTGTTTGATTTTGGCCGGCAAACAGGCAGGAGGAGAGCGGTTCGTCTCGGGTGTTTGCCGTTTCGTTCTGAGATGTGAAGTGTCATATACTGTGGATAGCCCAAGTGGTCGTTATTCGTCCATCTGGTCCGGATTTCAGCGTTCACAAAAGATTTGTCTGAAACAGCGGTATTTCTCGGCCGAACACGGTATCACATCTGTTGAACAATTTGTCCCCGTCTAATCGACTCAGTTTCATTAGCACTGACCACCGAATACCTAATTCGTTCAAGCACCCTGTTTATTCCTTAATCGTTGATAAATATTCTGTCTTACTAAATCTGCCACCACAGGTATAATTCTGGAAAGAGTTTCAGAACCAGTCGGAACAAGTGAACTGTTATTGTTTCCGCAGCCGACCGGTTTGATCTGTGTTGATCACACGAACCACAGTCTCACAACTAGTGGGAAACTGTCGAGCAAGCATGCTGAAACTGGGGCTTATTTTTCCGGTCGATGAAACAGACGTTCACAACCTAGCTACTCAGGACCTAGGACCTCCGAGAAACCACACCTGACCCAACTAGTCAGATTAAACGAAAAGAAGCTGAGTAAAACCCGGGTCATCAAACTTGATAGAAACTGTGAAGCAAAATCTGTAATCACGAGTACCAGCGTTCCCAGAGTAATATAACTAAACTCACCCATAGTTGTTTGTTGATCAGTGATTTTGGTCAATGCGCTTCAACGTAGTTCAGCAATGCCAACAGACTGACAAGAGCACTAAAGTTTTCTAAGCAACCGCGTTCTCTTTATATCCTTTGAGGGTGACCTCGAAGACCCCGAAAAACCTATGACCCTAAGTATGCGTTCATATCGAGTCTGCTGCTAGTTACTATTCATGCTGCAACAGGCTTCTAGAGGCTAGTGGCGTTCCAACGATTCAGCCACAATAAAGGTGACAACTCAGTTGGAATACAATCTGGCCGGCACAGATACACGCGCCTGCTACCTTAGTCTGATACCCGGGGAACCAATCAACGTAAGCGCAGTGGCATTAATTTAGACATTGTGTATATTGCGGAAAAAGCTTATACCGCGCCTCATCTAGACCGGTAGAGATTTCCAACTTTTCTTATTGGTGCGTAAAGTCTAACAATGGCTCGCATACACTATTTACTCTGGTGGGCTAACTTCGATTCGATAAGTTCTCTTCGACTTCACTGAATAATCTTCTTAGCAACAGAAATTACAGAACAGAGGTATGTAGCCCAATCAACAGACTGCCCATAATAATTGCATGCTATCACGAGGCGTAGTGCAAGTGCTCCCAACATGACCCCGAATGACGTTCATACAGAGTACAGATTCACCCCAGAATTTCAAAAATGAAATCACTCTCATCCATTCCAGTAAAGGATGGTGGCCTCTAAATACATTTCAACACACCGATGGAGTTCGTACTCGATGAACTTCCTCAAATAGATTCATCTACTAAGTTTACTCTGAGTTGTGAGACTGTCTCCTCTTGTTGTCATTCCATCTACGTTGTTCCACACTTTAATAAGCTGGACGGGCTTCAAGACCTCTGTTGATAACCAAACCAGTTCACAGTAAACATCACAAAGACCTGGTTTGAGAAAATGAGCGGGATGGCAAATTTTCTATCTCGACGAGACAGCGATCCACAGTGATAAGACAGTCGGTGAAGGAGGTTGTGTAACAATTTTTTGGGATCACATCTAGAGACCCCAGGTATTCGTGACCGGCTGCTATTATATCATCCGTAATCATAACTTTGCTTTCCCAGTATGATCTACAGATCAACTTCTTCTTAAATGGGTGTACACGCTTCACTTAGAATACCGCTTCTAAGATATTTTCACACACAGCTAGACTTCAGGGACCATTCAATCAATACTGCAACGTCTTTCTCTGCCGAGGATGTCATCGAGGCAATAATTTAAGCTGGACAATTCCAGTATATCCATTACCACATGAGATGGCGGATGAGTTAAGTATAATATCGTCATGATTATGTTCTTTCCACCGAGGTCGACATGGTAAACAATCTAAATGTCACAGCCCCACTTTATTTCAAAGAACACGGGATATTTGATCTTAACTGTCTACGTGAAACTAGCCGTGTTCTCTAAACCAAGTTTTCAAAGACATATTTCGTGGGGACGAAGACAAAGCGTAACAGGGTTGAATGGTCTGACTCCAACAGTCCTCATTCCACATGATCACCGGCATCTCATCGTTGAGGAAACCTCCGATGCTAGTAGCAGCCATATTGTAGTAAGGTATTTTTGACGTAGTAGGAAAGCGAGGAGTTTAAGAAATAGAACCAAAAGTGTGATTACACTGGAATAGTCAGCCAGAGACAGGTTCAGATTAGAAGAAACTGAACTTGTATTTGTCGATTACATCATGTGGCATAACTGCAACTCTGTTGCTATGACGGAGGAGCGACTTTACCACCAATGCGGTCTCCTTCAACAATTTGGAGGTGATTCCTTTGCATTTCTCTAGCGAATTTGCAACACATATATGGAATAATGTTCAGATTTCGTAATCGAAAATCTTCGGTGGATTTATCAACAAAGATGTAAAGGCAGAAAACGCTATACGTAAACAGCATGTAAGTGTGCACAACTACATATCACGAGCGACTTATAACCACATGGGCAATAATCCGGGAGGATTACCTCAAATTACATTGTCCCAAGTCAGAATAAAACCAAAAAACGTACAAAATTTCAGATAAGTCAACCGAAACTTGTTACTTTCTGTCTTGTTGGATAACTGCGTTACCGAATCAGCAAGATGGCATACATTGAAATCTAATCGTTTCTTGTCAACTGGCGTAGAATGCTAATGCAGAAGTCACCTAGCAAACTACTCAATAACAGCCTTGGTTTCAAAGGTCCCGGGAGTAATGAGGAGCTTATTACAGATCTCTTACGAAATGTCAACTATGATACGAAATCAGGGTTCAACATCAAACGGCTTGCCTAGAAGCAGGCTTCCAATTGCAGTCCGACTAGCGTAAGGCCTCGGGACACGTTTTGACCACAGTAAGACTGGCAGGCACCAGAGCGTGCGCGCATCACCCGTTAACTTGGTTGACACCACACTCTCAGTGTTGTGACCACCACGGTACATGAGTAGTAATACCTGACTGCAGACAAAATTCCCTGTAAACGTTTTGACGTTTGAAATACATTGTTTAGCCAGGGACCAACATGCGTAAGTGAATGCAAATAGACAAATTAAAAGTGAGATATTTTCGCACTGGATTGTGCCGTCCATGCCAGGATTTTACCGAACGATTGGTAATAAAAGCTGCGTGTATCAGAGAAACTGGTTTAGTCATGAAAATGTTGACCGAAAAATATTTTTTCCCTAGATCCTGTGACATATAATTTCGTGTTTCTTTGTTGACCACGCCATTCACGGGCTCTGATATTATGTTTTTCAACCGTAGTGCCAAACCGTCGATTGTCACCTGTCGTCCCAGTTTTATGGCTGTTATTGAGCCGCGTATTTTCAGTTCTCGTGAGAATGACGTCCTTTATCGGTGTGTTTACAAATAGGTGCCGTGACGCAGATAACTGGTTGCATTAGCGAGATCGGTGTGGATAGTTTGAAAATATTGTCCTGATTGAGGTGCATTATCATTTGGAAACCTGCTCAGTCGAGCGTGTGAAGGCCACTTAGTTTAGGTCCACACTAAACATTCGTACGAGCCTGTTTTTGGTTAGGTGATATTGACGGCGTTTTGTAAGGGTTGAACTGTGGCAAGTGAAAGACGTGATATAGTTCTCAAAAGTTCCGTGTGTGTTCGCAACCTGACGGTCTTTGTAGTACATGAAACTCAGACAACTCGGACGATGTGCAGATTACAGAACGTTGTCATCGTTATGCCTATATATGTGAATTACTAATTTTTTGTATTTGTCTTGCTGAAAGAAAAAAAACTGGCTTTCGTAAAGTCGTCACCTAATGAATCCATTCTTCGGTGTTTGAGCAAATCCAATGCGTGAAATTTCAGGATCTACTCTACAGCAAATCCATATATCAAAATATATAAACCAACTGTGGTTAAAAGTAAGCCAGTTAACAGGTTTTTCAGTGCTAAGAAGCATTACTTATTTTATTCTGCATATATTTATCAAGCGAACAAATGGATTGTGCAGAATTTTGATTTCAATTCCATACGGGATCAAGCTGAAAGTTTGCCCAGCACGAGAATTCAGTTAATGCATGATTTTTTGGACAAGAGACTGACGTCATTGATTTGTGCTGCGTCAAATTTGAACAGCCGTCTTTAATGACTTTTCCAGTGATGCCGACATTCATGTGGATCTTGACAGTTACTAAAATTCTATTTGTACTTAGTTTCGCTACTTTATATATATTAAAATCAAACGTACTAGAAAGGGAAACAAATGTAATCCTTATGCAAGATATCAAACGTGAACACAGCTTCAAAGTTAACGTCAACTACGCATGCCTATCAAGTACAGGTTAAACTGAAAGAAGACAGTTTCTTGTCGTTTAGCTCATTAGATAAAACTAAAACAGAATTCGAAATGAGGCTAAATCGGTTTCCATTATGATCGCTTTTGAGCACACTGTTTTTTCATATGTTTCACAATGGTGCGAACGATTTATCCAACAGTGTCTTTTTGTTGGAAATCACCAGCCAGTGGAGCTAATCACAGTCAACCATTTCTTGAAATTACACAGTTTATATCATTTTAAGAGATGAATAATCTTAGCAAAACCTTATCCTTGCATCATACACGGTCACGATTTTAGTTCATATGGTATTAGTTACCAAATTGTTCACTTACGATAGCACATTCTAAATTAATTTGGCAAATCTCAGTCATCAGGCTTTCTATATATGCTGAAGACATGAACTACAATCGTATACGATATGCATTTAGTGGATCGAATAATCTGAACAATCATACTTGCGTAGGGACATTTGTTAGAACTGCGAGCACCGGTATTGCGTCCCGCTAGAATGGTTTAAAAAATCTAACATATTCCCATGATGGACATGAACTTAGGTTCATATTTTTGCAACGAGATCTCCTAAAATCTCAAATACATCAACTCTTGAGGTTGCGAATTTCACCACTTATGTCACTTCACGTAATTACGGTGGAAGATATATTTCATTGAAGAAACGATCCCCTTATATACAAACTTTACGGAGAACGAAGGTCTGTCCCCATGCACACCAATCCATGTGGCTGAAACGCTGGCTGCAAAGAAGAATGAACTGTTTGGGGTTAGTCAAATGCTTTCAGGAATCAAAGCCTGTTTGAGTGGGCGGTGCTTAGTGTGACTTGTATGGATTTTGGTACCACTTTGGAATTTTGCACGTAATGCTACAACATCGGCAAATTTGTCTTTAGGCCTGCCGTGACATAATTGTTTGTAGTGTGTTATTCGCCAACATTGTGCACAGCAACACAGTTCAGGCAGACCCTTTCGAAAAGGTGCGCCTCTTTTTAATAGGCGCGGGCTGAATTGTCGACAGGAATGTGCTAGATATGACAAATTAGGAGTATTGTTGAAGTTGCATTTACCATATATCTCCTACTGCCTATCGGCAACCTGATGCTGAAGGAGTGTCCGCTAGACATTTTCTCAAATATACTTGTAAGTTAAAACAGTTAGTTCTCTTCAAAAGTTTGATCAGAACAATTAAAAAACGAAAACTGATATATGCGAGCATTTCAGTTTGTCTCAGCAGTAACAAATTTACAGTAACACAAACCAGTTATTTATAGCAAACAATCGAGGTGGTGGGCAATTAATCCACGGTTTCAAGTTAGGTTACCACGTGCAGGAAAGTGTTTGGTTCACGAATAATTATTTCTAAACAGAGAGGGCTGGTTCCGAGCAAGTGACTGCTACCAGTTCATGAGACCGCGATGAGTACGGATTTGAATTACACGAGAATATGGTGTGTACACATGTTGGATCGATAACATGATCGGCTGTCAGGATGTATATGACGACTGATGAAACCGGCAGTTTTTGAAACACGCAAACAAACAGTTTCCTCAGTCGTTGGACACGTTTGCTACGGAGGACTGCCAACTTTCAAGGAATCTACGCTCATCCCAATTCAGTGGATGTAGTGTGCATGAAGCTGTGTGACACAACTCCGAAGGTTAGGTTTGTCTCGATTATATAATGCTTCGAGTGAAATCAAGCTTGTCCACCTACAAGCTGTCACAACTGACCCGGTGTGTTTTGCATTTTCGGCTGAGGTGACTGGATGAAACAATGAGAGGTATCAACGATTTTCTTCTTCTGTGCTGTATAAAACAATAAAGGGCAATAGGTAATTTTAGATGAGACCCAACTGTGAAAAATCAGGGCTTCGACTGGATTCGAACCAGTGACAGAAACACCATGCCTCTACGCGGCAAGCGCTCTACCAGCTGAGCTACGAAGCCACGCCAGGAGCTCGGAAATTTCCCATTTGGACTCGGTTACCCACCAGTCCCATTGTCTCATATGGAATCCACCAAATGATTCAGGGGATCGACCGCCCCGGCAGGATTTCTCGAACAGTTCACGCTGGAATCCACCAACGCCACTGTTGAGCATAGAAATTGTATTACTAATGAGTAGTTTGGCAGATTAATGATTTTAGATGAGACCCAACTGTGAAAAGTCAGGGCTTCGGCTGGATTCGAACCAGTGACAGAAACACCATGCCTCTACGCGGCAAGCGCTCTACCAGTGGGACGGGTGGGTAACCTAGTCCAAATGGGAAATTTCCGAGCTCCTGGCGTGGCTTCGTAGCTCAGCTGGTAGAGCGCTTGCCGCGTAGAAGCATGGTGTTTCTGTCGCTGGTTCGACTCCAGCCGAAGCCCTGACTTTTCACAGTTGGGTCTCATCTAAAATCATTAATCTGCCAAACTACTCATTAGTAATACAATAAGTAATTCCTGCACTATTTTCTTAGTGCATTTTCAACAAACTGATGGAACTAATTTGATTGTTCAATTTTGGAAAGAATATTATGGCTGTATGAATATTCTCCCAATGCACATTAACCTCTAATGTGAGGAAAACTTAAGTTGCTTCCATAAATCAATGTGAGGAACTATTCCTTCCATTTGATAAAAAGGAAGATTTACATCTAGGATCACCCTAGGGCAGGTAACGCCGTGCAAAAAACGTTTTCGTTCCTAATATATGTGCACCTCCCAGCGGTCACGTAATTGATTCAGACTGCACAAGTTGCTAGAGTGGGTTACGGAGCTACAGGCAGAGCGTTGGGAATCCTCACACCAGCCGAAGAAAGAGTTTTTCGAGATGGTTATCTGTTAACTCACTAAGTGCCATCAAGTGAAATCCGAAGCCGAATTACATTCGATAAGGTTGCAGTGATACCGCCATTCGCCGTAGACATACCTTGCTTCATGCACAAATGCAGGTTGTTTTTTGGTGAGTTGCAGTACTTTGGTCTTCCACTGGAGAGCCTTGTAGAGACGACTTGTTATAATAACTGCATTTTACACACGCAAGCGTACTTCTTACGGGTCCAATACCCTACTGTGCGCAAGATCCTCAAAAAGCACAGGGTCTCCTTTGTTCTGATGATCGTAGAACATGTGAAATTCTCATGCTAGGCACGAACAATCGCTCATCTACCTGTTAGTAAGACAAGCCGAACGAATGTCAGCTTGGAATAAAAGATGCAGCTTCGACCTTCGAGTGTTTTGCAAGTTTCATTTCGAACCATACTTCCAGTCATACCATCTTCCACTGCAGCCAAACGAAGAAAGACGAAACTTTGTGAGCTAGCAGATGAACAAAACAGCAGGTGGACCCCCCCACACCACTCTCAATATCATGCCCTGCCTTGAAGCAAGGCAAGGCAGGTAGAACACGAGTACACGAGCGACAGGAGACCATCCACAGAACGTTTATATTCAATAAGTGGTATTATATTAAGGGCGGGATGCTAAACTGCCAGGAAGCAAATAATTCAGACGACTTCATTGGACTAGTTTGTAAGTGTCCAAAAATTGTGCAGTAGTTGTTTGTTTGAAGACCACTCAAGTGCGATGAAGCAAACACATTTAGGGCACTAATTTCACCAGAAGCTTGTTCACCGTGTATTACCCATTTGTTGGACTTATACACACAATAAGACTGAGTTCACTGTCGTACTGACAAAATGATGGAAGCTAAGTAGTTGCAGAATATTACAGGCCATTCAAGGCGTGAATATTTCTAGAAATTGGACACTCGAATAGACAAGGCAATGTTTAGTTGAAGGTGGTTTAGTTCACGCCAGTCCAGAATGTATAATTCAGTAACTAACAATGCACTACATTAAACATCCGGTGGATTTATCTTGTGTGACCATCCTGTTTATTATAACCCTAATAATAACATGTGAAAAATTTAAATATGGAAGATCGAGGTAAATTTAGATATCTTGAATAATAGTCATGGCATATACAGTGGAAGTCCCACAGGATTGTACAACGAGGACAGATTTGATTACAGGTTTGTTTGTTTGCGTTGGTCTTGAAATAGGTTTCATCATGAGATTTATAAATAAAACGTAGTCAATGAAACCGAATATGAGCAAGGTTGGATAAGGTTACTAAAATTCAGTTATGTCAAATACCCAGATAGACTTGAGTAACATTACTACAACTCAGCTCATGTGTGTCCTTTACAAGTGGGTTTTCATAGAACCAAGTAGACTCTTGACGGCGACGTTTCTGCAGGTTCTTCCGCATCGAATGGACCCTCGACGTATTATTTGATTCACTTGTTATCAAACAATTCGGTAGTACGGTCTAGTGTGAACAGCTGTGCACCGCGAAGCCGATCTGTCTGCCAGGTGGCTTACCTATTACATTCCCCACGTTTAAAGAATGATACATGGGGCGTTCCTTTATGTCTAATGTCAGAAGACTTGCTAGCGGATTACTCGGTGTGTAGAAGAATTTGTACAAACCTCTACTAAGATGCCTTGAGTACACTGGAGATTGACCTGACACAGCTAGCCCTACGAGATAGGATATATTCATGTGCACCATGTTCATTGTAATTGCCGGTTTTTGTTCCGTCTTATTAGTCAGTAAACCATTTTAAGCCACAGTAAGCAACTGTGTATGTATCCACACACCCGTGGTTTTGATGGTGAATACAGTGGACATAACTCCAGGATGGAAGGTAACATGTTGTCGCATAAATTAGATGAAATGTTCTATTTTAGTCTTGGAAACACAGTCTGAAATCTGGCTTACGGTGTTTCAAATTCGAGTTCATAGTTTTCGTCCTAATAAGTAAAGCCGTCATTTGGATGTTCAAAAGTCTCAATTTGCTTTTCAGTTTCTCAAGATGAGCAATCAGTTGTTAGCTAATGGCCTTCCATCTACATAGTTCTATTTGTCTGATAAACTTTTCATCTTTCTTCTAACAATGTTTACCTCTCAAATGTTTTCGCCGGTTGCATAATGTCAATCTAGACTCAAATCTTAGTCGAGACACAACACACTATTAATGTGTTTTAACGAACGGAAAATTCGTGTACTGATGCAGAAACTAACGAGGGGAATGTTCATGTCATACGAGTCAGAATCTCCAAAGCCATCACTAATCGGATGGAAAAGTGCTAATCTTGCTCGAATAACGATCGAAAGTTTCCGTTATTATGTCTACAATACAGCCACGGAGAAAATTTTGACATTTTATTTTCGAACACTTAAGAGATGATGTATACACAAATCAAGCTTAACTTAGGTCAAGCGTTACAAATCAAACCTACATGTACATTTTGGTCAAACCATTCCAGAGGAAATGCATTTTATTAAATGGCATTTAACAGAGTGGTAGTAAACAGAACTTACCTGGAACATTCATTGAAACGCGAAGGGATCAATGTGAACTGGCTCTATGATTTCGTACCATCAGTCAAACCGAATTGACAAACTATTCGTTTTCGTGTTGCAGTTTTGACCTTTGATGGTTTGTGGTTTTCCAGCTAACTCCATGTGAACCAAACTACGTGACAATTACGTTTGGCAACATACTCAATTATTTGAATAATTTCACGTTTTTTAACTGTAAGTGTCTCCAAAATAAGAGGACTATTTCAAATTCTAGTTTCCGTTTTAAGTGCACTCAACGGGATTTGAGCCGTGTAGTTTTAACTCTTTTCAAAAAAAATTAGACACTATTTCACTCATGTCTGAGTGTGGAAAGAAGAATTTGACAGACAATGTTTATCTGTAATTATTCCCCAATTGACTGCGATTACAAAAGTGCATTTATAAGAGGCTCGAGGGGAAACTGGATACTCAGTTGGTGGAAAACATCGAAATCAAAACGCTGTTATTCTCACCGCTGAAGACCGGTTTTAATTCTATAAACTGGAATACTAGTAACCAGGTGGCCTAAAATTACTGTTGACTAATTTTCTCATTAATCGCGGTTATTATTTTCGTTTTTTGTGTTCTGTAGTTGAACTGATGGTGTTCAGACACGGAAAACGTTTTCCTCACTAGTTTGTTGCTCTCATAACTGCAATCCTTCCGACCAGTTCGATAGCAATATTTCATAGCCATTAATGTTTGTGTTACCTGAAGATAGCAAGTAAGCATCAATGGTGACACTGAATGATACCGAATATTGTTCACAAGTGTCGCCACAGTTTTTCTCACACAGAAACGTTTCTTTAAGTAAACCTTTGGACAGTTGAATATAAAATGTCTTCCATAGTTAAACTAAGCTTCGCCAAATTAGTTGCGCTAATTTGTTTCAAAATTCTTTGTAATCCAAATCAAAGAGAATGTTTAACATCACAGAAAATGACAAATCCAGTTTGCTGTGATATATATCCAATTGATGATCGTTTCACTAACCCTCTCTCACTGACT
The DNA here is from genome assembly GCA_013368495.1 of Paragonimus heterotremus. Classification (NCBI taxonomy): domain Eukaryota; kingdom Metazoa; phylum Platyhelminthes; class Trematoda; order Plagiorchiida; family Troglotrematidae; genus Paragonimus; species Paragonimus heterotremus. The sequence goes on along the minus strand of LUCH01000618.1, from coordinate 27,243 downwards.
TTCGTTGTCCAAACAGTATGGTCAAAATTACCACGAGAATATGGCTGTCCTGTGCCATCTTGCTGAAATCAAGCATTATTGAATAGTTACATTCGATCCTGTGTCCAAGGTACAGTACGTCAGCTTGTCATAAATTAATTACTAGCTCAACGCTCACTAAATGTGTGTCTGTTACAGAAGTTTTTGAAATAAACAACTGGTGTACTGGTGAAAAAAGTCTGTTGAAGTTCATCACTTTGGCTCTACCAATGGCAATAAGTTCCCGAGCTAGCTATGTTGTAGAAATGCACCACAGCTATCTTTGTCTAACTATACAGCTCAACACTGTACTTTTTGTTAAATACTCTAGGCAGAAACATATTCCACATATTACATTTTTGAACACGTCGTACAACAATTTTTTTGGAGTTTAAGTTGATGAAAAGCATATGTATCAGTTGACAGCCACCTTTCCTTGAAGCATCAAGGACGCTTTCGGTTCGGGAAAGTATATTAATCAACTGAAGATCACCTGTTTTTATGAATGACCCTACGTCTGACAACTTGATGGTAGGCTAATGAATGCACAACTTGGTGCTTTTCGTTAAATTTCTCCTAGAGATTCAGCAAATCAGTGCATTGCCCCTTCGCCGAGGTTTGCTGTTGCTTACGGTCAGCTGACGTGCACGCATTTTGATGGTCTGTTATCAACAGCTACAGAAATCTACATTAGCTCGGCTGGATACATTTCGGAAAAACGGATGACTGTAAGATGAAGGTACACTTACGTGACTTCATTTTAGTAGGCCGATCGAGTTGGTATCACTACAGTGCCGGTAGTGAAACCACATCGTGTATGCGTCTGGAAATGAGCATTGCCCCATTTCCTATAGATAGGCAAGCCGGTACATTACGTTTTGCTTGTTACTCCGACGATGATCAAACAGCCGCTGTTCGTTCTTCAATACAACAACGAATTTAAATTGCATTGAAGATTGTTCACTTTCGATAAACCATACCGTCAAATCAACCTACAAGGCGAAACACTTAGCTAGAAATCGTCATCGTGTATGTCGTCAAACCGGATCATGTACAGCTTAAACGATTTGTGTTCATTTCAACTCCCTGGTTGCCGTGTACTTAATATTGTACGAACAGTGGTATGTCGAACGCTGTAGGCAGGGAGGCCTGGCACTAAATTTAAGCGTACGTTGCCACCTTATTACGCTTTTATGATATTCTGGAAAAAGAGTACTGATTGCCATTTCAAACGTATCCAAACTGTCGAGTTCATGCTCTGTCATGTGTATCGTACGTATGAATAACAACGTATAGGTGAATGGTAGGGGACGTTAGTGTGTATGATATGAACATCAACCTTAACTGCTCGCATTCATCCCAGGCTGATACAACTTTCAGCTAACCTCATTCGAGAAGAACTGGACTGGATTTCTTCTCTGGCCAGAGCTTGACGTTTGTGTATTTGTTTTTCATAATCTGGTCGCGCTTTCAACAGGCAGACGTGCAAATTTTTCTTATTTTTGCCAACTGACGATGCTCCACCTCTGTACAACAAGACCTTTGCATCACATTTGCATGTTGTTCACAACCTAAGAGAAGGGGTAAATCGTGGGAGAAAGCCGACTGGAATTACGAACCTCGATTAGTAGTGAAAAACAACAGGACTTCAAAATTAGCATTCCAATGTTGGAGGAAATTTATGACAATTGTCACGGACGAAATATGGCTACGGATGAAGGAAATAAGCCATGTGGCAAGCCTGGCGCTTCATGTAAACAGGAGCGCTTCTGGTTTGACGAGGTGTGGCGGTAATGAATAATCCAGATCACAATGAACCATGGTTAACCTCTGTACAACAAGGCCCTCGCATCAATTTTGCACGTTGTTCAAATGGGGTCTGGTGACCTTGGAATACAAACTGTTTCGTTTCGTTAGCGCATCTTGTTGTTACTGATAACCTAATGAGGTTTGTTTGCATCTAATTATGCTATCTAGTTACTCGTGTTTTCTACTGCGCCAGTGACCCCACGTTCGGCACATTAGCCCCTGAGGATAGAACATTTTGTGCGATGGCTTCGCCAGAAAACACAGTAATGGTGCTGGAAAGTAAAATTAATAACCTTAAGACTAAGACTTCACTTCAAGTAGAAATCACAGATACCATTCACTGGTTGGAAGATATTTTGATTGAAGATGGTTTATGTTGAACTTGTTGAATTTTGGCCTACACATTTGCCTTTCTGTGACTAGTTCGATACTCATCACTGAACTCATTAAATCCTAATTGATTTGGGTGTCAGAAATTGGTCTCAACATTACTTTTTGTTTTCCATCCAACTGAATGTAAGTAAAGGGTAGGATGAGCTCTTTTCAACACAGATGCATGTAGGTGGTGTAGCCACCCACTCTTTTTTTAAGTACAAATAAATACTTGATTAGACTTTCGTGATTGGCGTTGTTTGACACACCCATCCATTCATTCGCACCTGATTTATTCATTGATCTCATTCTCTTGGAACGATGACTATTTATCGGGGTTGTATTTGTGTGTTTAAATTTGAAGACCTTTTTTTTATTCGAAAATGTGAGTGTCCCGGCACTTGGAGTTCAAGGTAAGATGGCATTTCCATTGCACTGTTTGGAGAAACCACAGTACAAAGATCAAACGAGACAGCTATCTTCCGATGTCTTATGGTTATTGGGAGATAATCCTTCTCACAGGACCATTTGAACAAATGTTACCGTAATTCTCGATGAAACAATAATTAATGGATAATATCATATCGTCGGGAGCTGTCCAGCAAGTTACAACATTTATGAGATAGGCACGATTGATTACAGGTATGTTATTCACACAAAATTTTCACTCATCCGCTGTCGAAATGAAACACTAGATGGGGGATTTCCTGTTGTGAGAGCTGGCCACTGACGCATGCCGGCACCATTGCAGGAGCCCTTTAGTATCGCTCAGCAACCCGATGATCACTGCGGCTTCAGACTCCAGAGAAGTCCATTCATAATATAATCGTTTGGAATTAACGAGGCAGTTTCTGTGTCCCCTGTTGTGGCTACCGGGAAATCTGAGTACCAATCACAAACCGCTGTGACCGAGTATTTGCTTATAGTAATCCCGTCATGCCCACGCTGGGTCACTGCAGCACGTGTCATCACATTTATCGCATTAATGCCTAGTTTGCAGTTCTGATCCATTCTATGGCAAGGTTGTGCGAGTTGTGAGGAGTTTTGCTAGAAAGGCTTCCGTCTGGCAGTTTTCCAAATCTTGGTTAATCCTAACTTTCCAACTATTAATTTAAATAAACTAAAGAAAACGTTAGTGAAACGGAAAAGCGTCATCGATTCATGACTACTCATAAGTAACACCATCGTAATGCAATAATTTTACTCAGCTATAGTTAATTCCATGACATTTCTGTCATCATTATGAGGTGTGCACAACCACATAGTGGATAGGTTTGAAATTATATATTCACTTCCGTACAGTACATATTTAACCCATAGATAAATGATGACACTTGAATGATTTAATGTTTGTTCATTGGTCGGTATTCGATCCTTTTCAGGTGCGCTACAGATCCACATATTTTCTGATGCTTGAATGCGCGGTTTCATTCACTTTGCTCATTGTCGCTTGTCCATAAAAATCCAGGTATTTTGCGTTTGATTTTAGCTGTCACAGCAGTTGTGTTAGTTTCATCGAATATCTCCGAAATAATAAAAGCTCACAAGTACAGTAACATATATATGTCATATTTAAGGACATTAAAACTTGGTGGCACATGTTGCTGAGGTCACTGATCAGTAGTAGACTCTGTTTTAAAGTATTTCTTGAACGGATGAACTTCACATTACTGAGCAGTTTCATACCATGAAGTGTTTAGTTCGAAGCTATGAACTGACTGATATCCGACGCAAACAAATATACTGGAGCTTACTGCCAAAATTGTTCACTGTGGCTACATCTGTGTTTGTAATAACATTACTAACCACTCAGCCCAAATTACAATTAGCCAATGAATTTCCACATCCAAACCATGTGGCTGCAAAATCTCAAGCTAGTGTTGGGGGAATATGTAAAACGTGATGCAAAATGTGTGGATTTTGTTGACACCATGCAAACAAAACCATAATTGCCAATGCATGTTGATATTCTTGCTACACAGATATATATGTTTACATTCATGGTACTATTGTATCTTGAGTTGGGAGGTTGGAGGTGAGCAAAGTAGTCGTAGGTGAAATCCAACAGAATTGTGAATGGTACTACGTCTGACCCACCTACAATTTTGAGAGAATGACTACAATTTGTTTGTCCGTATTATTCATCCGGAACATCTGTGGGTGTAATTTTGATTATCAAGTCGGATCATTTTATCACAATGATATATATTAAGAACTAAATTTGGTCAAGATAACTTTATGTACAACCACTGTGAACACGTTCCACTTACAGTGCTCCCCAGATGGAAGAGGCTGTCAAAGTAGAAACAGTCCCATCTAAGAAATACTTTTGCGAGATACCATATATTTTGAATTATGGACCTCCAGTAAAGATAGAGAAGTTCCCGAAATACACAGTGGCAAATTCGGCTTACTAACACACTTATATCCTAATTGTTTGCCGAAGTATATATGTACTTTAGTGAAAAGCCCCCGTACATCGTCCTATATAGTGCGCGTCTGATGTGCGGCAGGTCAACGAAAGTATACTTGATAGTGTCATCTGGCTTCAAGCCTAACGGTCGCACATGAAACTGTAACGAACAGGCGACGTTGACCAGGCACAACATTTTACAAATGTCGTTTTAAACAAGATAGCAGATAATTCGTTATTGACTCAGGTGATGACAGAACATTATGAAGTCAATAGAGTGCTCTAACAGGGAAGCAATATCAACCAACGTCTAACTCGTTTTTAGGTTCTCTTAAAGCAATAACCAGTTGGGCAGTGTTTACAAACTATATTCTTTGAATCGTCCTTTGTTAAGTTATGTCTGAGCCTAGATAAGATATCCGGTAAGTATAATATTTGGTGGTTGAGAAATTGTGAACTAGAATATTAGTTATGTAGATTTTTGTCGAGATTCAAGCAGATTGTTTTGCAGTTCTGCATTTGTCTTTAGCCACTACTGGGTTGGTCATTGTGGATTATATGTTGTTCTTTAGTTTAACCCGAACAATATGTAATTAGTATTAGTGATTAACTTTTTGGGTGGTCACTTCTCAGTGTATCATAGCTGTACAATCTCCACTATAGGCTACAAACTGAGGTGCGCTGATACTACGGTTTGTTTTGAGGTCCGATAGTATTCTGGGATACTAAAAACGGTTTCGACAATACCCCATTGAGGATGAAGGAGACGGAGATACTTTAATACATCTAAGACATCAGAGATTTTGCTTTCTATGTTGCATTTGCTCCAATAAAGTTTCGTGTGGTAAAGTTTCTCACCCCATCTCATGGGAAATTCCATCGTGAATAAAACAACTGAACTCCTCGGAGATGGTTTTCTGGTTGGGAGCGTTCCGTTTAATTAGAAAGCCGCGCCCTAATTCACGGCACGTTAGCAACGTGTAATTCTGTGATCACTTCTCTCCAGAGGCAGGGAACAGTTCCGTGTTTCTTGATATTCATTTGTTGTTATGCATCCAATGAACATGGACCAGATATTCAGTGTTTTGGAGGACATCGCTTACTCTTATAACCGTAATATGCGCGAGCTAATTCAATTTAGATGCGATCCGCCCGTGAGAGGTCTATGCTTTACTTAGAAGGGTCTTATTGTTTCATACAGTTGTGAAAGGAAACTAAGCTGGAAAAGTTACAGCATAATTTCAAGTCACCTGTGGTCTGACGAACGTGAGGTGTTGTGTGCTCACCATTCTAGACACGAAATGAACATCCAGTTCTTCCCTTAGACCCTTAAACGAAGTAGGCATGTGAAGTGCTTTTAAGGGGGGGATCGTACAATATCCTACTCTGTAGCATCTTATGGACTTCATACCTCATTATGTAACTAATAATCTTATTGGTAAAATGAAATGTATGACCTGTCAGTTGATATATTTGATAGGCAACACAAAGGTGTACGACTGTAGTAAAAAATGTCGACCAAACTGGAAAGAATTAGGGGATTGCCGGACTTAACTTTAGGTTAGACGTTATATGAACTCACTAATCCTGTGAACTGTACAGTAGTTCCCACTACTCATCCACTGTTTCTGAGTCAATAATGCGTCCCGCGAGGCCAGGCGACCCCTCTTGTTGATCACGTACACGCTGGCTCAGACAATTGTGCTTGCGCATTCAAGTGGCTCTGAATGGGATCCTTCAAACCAGTTTGGTCCACTCCCAGAATAATTTACCTGTCTTTATCGAACAAAAAACACTACTCTTTTGAACCGCAGCTTTTCAAGGTAAACGTGAAGTAAAAATTGAAGATTGGAACCACTTTTCAACCTGAATGACATCATATTCATAATTGTGCACATTCTTGCCTAAAATCAGGTTATTGAGACTACCGTTTTTCTGATAAAAAAGGTGTCCACGAGATTTGCATCGTTTGTAATGATTACAAGAACACTATTACTGCTACGTTTACTTTCATTTCGTTCTAACCTAATTTCTTTGTTCAGTTTCTATGATCATTCAGTCGTACAGATAGTTACTTTCAAACGCCGTTGGTTTGAAGTGATTTTAGAGTCAATTCTATGCATTATCACATCAGTACGCAGTCTTTCCCTTCTCACTGGCTGCACGAAACTGGACCATTTCGTCATGGATGGTTACACGGCTAAGTGTTTGTAACTGTATTAAGTGACTGCTTCAAGTCCTGATCCTCACTTATTTCTCTGAAACTCGAAACTATTTTTGGGAAGCATCACGTCACAAAACGGAGCAATGCCACCACTAACATCTATTCGGAAAAGCTAGGAGAATTCTGGAACACCAGCGCTAATGTGTGCAGGTTTGTGTCATTGTAACATTTTAAAAAGTGGATCACACTGAACCAATAAAAAATTATAAAATGACTTACTGCTCGATGGTCGGTGTCCTGGGCTCCTTTTTCATAACAAATCCAATCTGCTGAACAATAGATCTACAGAATTGAAACGCACCAAGCCATACGTTTGTAGAGATTCTACCTCTCCTGTTATGTTTGCACGCTTGTATGTTCCCGTTCGAGGCTTGCAAGATCTCAGTGCTATCACTCGACAGACATGACAACGATTGATTCGAGTCCTGGACTTTTCCTCACAAACCTGTTTCTTCACTTGTTCTCCTGTTCTTGTTGAACAGCATCAAACCTAAACAGCTAGAGTTGAAATCAGATACAAATGTCTGTCTCACATATGTTGTCGGCTGATTGTGATTGTCATCTCGCTTGGATGAATCCGAGGGACTAGACACCTGTCATCAAAATTTCAGATAGCGTGACAACCCCAGTAGCAAATCTATTACATTCAGGGTCATTTCTTCTGGAATACAGTGACGTCAGCTGTACTTGATGTCAACATATAAAGCATCCCATATTTTCGATCGTCAGTTTGAATACACTGGAGACAAGCCGTTGACTATAACCCTAGCGATGTGAAGTTCACAACCAGTTTCCTTCCCGATTAATCCGTTGATCGTTATTTATCATCCTTGACCGGATACGCGAGGCTTCTGGTAGTTTGTCCATTCAGTCTCCTGTTAAAACGTCGGCTACCTTGTCCCTCAAAGTGAAACGCACATGATAAATTATCTTCCTTCATGCTGACACATAATCCCTTACAAATATTTGGATACATTCGAAATGGCTGAAACCATCTTCTTTTCCAGACGTATATTCCCCAACCAAGACGTATGATCTGGTGCTGACTTGTTGGGGCTCATCTGCAAAATGCGCACTTTCACATCTTGGCCACCCCTTCAATAAGATAATTGTACAGGACTGATTATAGACGTAAATTTAGAGGATTTCGTCTCTTTGATGAATCTGAATAAAGCGATGAAAAGACGCAAGCCATATCATGTTATCCGGAGTAACATTTCATACGTTCTGATCACACGTGGACATGTAACATACTTTGAAAATTAACCTAAGGTTTCATGGGGCGGAAGTCATGGCTTAAAGGATTGAACATACAAAAGTTAAAATTGAAAATATGGAGATGCTGACTACGAGGGCAGTCGCAAAATCAAGACATTATTTTCATACACAGAAGTAAGTTGGTGTCTGATAGCCAAAGCTTCAGCAAACTGGGGGATGCGTTTCCGGTAGCTTTAAAAACTCACTGGGATTTACCCACAAAATTTGACTGTGTTTTGTTTGGATTAAATTTTTTGCTGTCAGTGTTATCAAATGCCGTCCATAGACGGCTACACGCGTGCTTGAAGTTTCTTGTTGTGTTTCCAGCCGCTTGGGAACATACGTCTTGATACTAGCAGCAAGCTGTTAGTTTGTCTTCTCTATGTAACCCATATTGTAGCGAAACAAATGCTTGTATAAACAGTGGGATGTGACAAACGCAGGTTGTTTGATCATAGCCTCGGAGAACGGCATAGCCCTGGTTCGCTGTATTATATATTGTTTTTACAGCATTATGAGATCTGGATACAACGGCAGTTAGACGCATTTCTGTGGATGTTAACCAGCCGTCACCTAGAAACAAAATTTCTGAGTGAACCATCGTGTTTGGTGCCGTTATGTCCCATATCATTGGGGGTAGTGACACTGCTATATTTCTTAATAAATTGCTTGGAGTACCCGTTAGCCTGCAACGTGTCTGTAATCGTCCTTAGTTCCAATGGTAGATTATCTTCTGTGCATATCTTTCGCACTCTGTGAAACATCTTTCGAACTAGGCCACTCTTACAGGACACGGGATAGAAGCTTTCAAAATGCTATCCTGCTCAAGTAGGCATTCCGTAAATGGATCTTCCTAATGTGCCCTCTGATCTTCTAATAACTAAAGTGTTCAAGAATTGAAGGCAATCGTTTGCTTCGTTCTATCTATTCAGGTTGCGGTTTAGATGCGTATGATTCAACTCCAAGAATGACGCTTTGAATCACTCGCATTTTCAGAAACGGCCAGAATATCGCCTAGGTAACGTTTGTACAGCACTAGCCCTGACAAACTTCCACGTAATGTAAACTGTACGTTAGCCGCAAAGAAATCGGTTAGAATAGAACCGATGAGACTGCCCATTGAAAGCGTGCCAGAAACCAAACGTATGGATGTTGCATTTCAAATCGTGTGCAGGAGAGTAATAATTATTTTAGTTCGGAAGTTGGAGAAGGAAAGGGAGCATTGCTGCTTAGAATAAGACTGAAAATGTTATCAGCCGTCTCACGCAGCCAAATATTATTGAATAAGGAAGTTAGGTCGAATGAACACATTAGGCTGTCTTGAATATCTTAACCGTCTACACAACTCATAAATTCAAAGCTGTCCTTCAGACTGCACTTAATGAAAGTATTTCTGACTGGTTCGGACAAATCAACTAATCAGCGGGCTAACTTGTGCTGCGTTACGTAGCATGACATGACATGATGAAGCGAAGTGGGACATTCGGCTTATAGACATGCTTGCGTCCACAGGATTGAACAACCCGTATCGGTCTGCAGAAATTGCGCTATTTACCCTCAGTTTCTATAACTTGCGAACGTTCTTCTTTTCCGACTCTTGGATGCCGTTGGGAGTGTCGCCAGGCAAAACTTCTGAGTGTAATGGAGAATTTCAAGCATTTTTTCACATTTCTAATGAGTTGTATATGATTTTCATTTTCATGGAGAATGAAAAGCACCTGCAATTGATCACAGTTATCTCATTCCATAGGCGTTAAAGTTTACCTCTTTCGGAAAAAAGCACTGGACGGGAGCCTCGCTTTCATTAGAACTGATCACTAAATCAAATGTTTGCCACGGCGTGGACTAGACCTCCGACAACGCTCTCATGAGGCAATCGTGTTACTGACCTCACTTTATGGCGGACTGGGAAGCCTATGCGAATGCGAGAGCTGCGATCAGTTGTGGACGACATTCAATTGATATCATTTTCTTCACATATTCCGTTGTATTCGTCAACACAATTCTTACAGACTTAACAATAGCAAGTTCTCATTTTGTCTCATTCTACTCATACTTTGGAAGTGTATCTGTGTTGACAGATTGCGACACTTTTCTTTGTAATTCCAGTGATGGTAGATGACATCCACTAGTATCAACTTTGCAGCTGTCCCAATAGTCAGCATCTCCACATTTTCAAATTTCACTTTTGTGTGTTTAATCACTCAAGCCATGACTTCCGCCCCATGGAACCTTAGAGTAATATTCAGAATATACTACTAGTCCAAGTGTGATCAGAATGTGCGAAATGTTACTTTGAAGGACATCAGGTGATTTGCTTCTTCTGAGTGCATCGTCTGGATCAACTTAAGAGCAATCAGAAATCTAGAGTGTGCTCACATATTCACTTAATTGTCTGATATGGTTTTGAGAGGTACTGCCTTCTAGCTTCGTGTGAGAATGTAACTTTGTTCAGTTTTCTTCAACAGCTTTCCACGTCGATTGGATTCAGTCTGTCTACTAATTGTTGAAAAATTCAAAGCGTTCATAGATTCAAACACCTTAGTTGACAGAGTGTGTGTCTACTCTCGATATTCGATAAAAAACTCGTGCAGTTTTTGAAGTGGAAGGACTATATATCTGCGTGATATTTGCTATTCGCTCCGACTGGCTTGCGTATTAAGGCTTGTGATCTTTAGCTCGCCAGTGTACCACGCAAATGACTGTTCCAATCGTAAACACCTCCACACATCAAGTAATTCAAATTTGACTTTGACTTGTTGCGCAATGATAAACGCACACCATCTTAGTTTTCGTAACTGAAGTACTGCATTGGCAGGTCATCAGATTGGATATATTTGGGTGCCTTCATGAATCATTCATACTGAACCTGATTGTACAGCTGCGTATCTATTATTGAATTGCTTAAACGGCTCATCACCTCACTCAACTAACACTTGCCTCGAAAGGTCGTATTACTGTTGTCTCACAAACCGCAGGACGTGCACGTTTGTGGTATTGCCTAGGAGCAAAATTGTCAGTGGTTGGAATAGAAGGAAGGACCAGATTTTTCACAGTAAAAACCGAATGTTCTTTCAGTTCTCTTTCCGGTGTATATGTCCACAACAGCCAACTGTGGAAAAAGCACGACTAGTATTTTATTGCCATACTGCTTGAAGTTACTCGTTAATACCTGCTTCTAAATGTTGCGTTGAACATGCAGAAGACTAAGACAAAACTACTTGGTGTTTAGCAACTTCAAAGGAAATAGTCGTTATGTTCCATACATTTGAGAAGTTTAAGTCTTATTCACATCTTCACGTAATACCTGGCAAACAACGAATTAATTTCACTCCAAACAACAAGAGTTGTTTTAACCAGTTCGGGACGTGTTCTACCACACGCTGAAACAACTGTCAATTTGTTCTGCTTATGTAAACGTCGCCGTAACTGCAAGCAAATTGACAGACCACGTGAGAGACAGAATGGTCAGACAAATTACGTTCACGATGGTGCAGGACGGTTCTTTGGTGTTTTGAACAAAGCGTAATTCGTCAGCCGCCTACATAAGGGATAGTGCATACTGTAATTTGCGCTTGATGTCGCTTGCCATATAATCGTCTCTGAATTGCAAAAATAGAAATATTTCATTCTTTTCGGCTGTCTGTACTGGCTCATTGCATTTGTGAATATCTCGGAAATTCTGCGGATATCTCTCCGCCAGTAACGTTCTTCCCCAGCATTTCTTGTTTCATCGGTAGCCTGTGAATGAGACAGATACGGTTGGCTTTATAAAATGAGATTTTGACGAAACCCTGCTTGTGTACTGTCGGGGTAAAGCTGGAGTACTGAAGATATTGTCTGCCCCATGTTGCTTTGTGATAAACTGATCGCTGTAATATGCTGGTGATCAGTACAATCCCTTTCTTGATACCAAGACAGTTTCGAAGAATAAAGTTTAGGTTAAAAATAAATCCAGTATCGTGAACAATTACCGAGATTCTTTTCATACTAACAGCTGCATAAAGGTTTTCATGAATGAATGGTGCACAATTTTGTTAATATTGAAATGTATTGAGTGCATGAGGAGGGGTATTCAAAATGCACAACTCAATAGATCTTTGGGATTATACTGTTCATATCAGAAAAAGAATGGAGCGAAATATTGGTTCATGATTTATCAGCGCAAAGACGAGTCAGTCTGGATGACCTTGAGGACGAAACCTTTGCCCAAATCAACAAGATACTCACATAAACAATTTGCCCTACTTTCACAGTTTTTGTCGTATGTTCTGTGCAATCCTAACAGTCTTACTTTGGTCCTGCGAAAATGTAGGTCGGACATCAACACAGGCGGTGGAAGATCACTAACAGGTTTAGTTTCCTCAGGCTATTAACCCAAGTTGTTTGTGTATGCTACTTTTCCATCAGTGCAATGTCTGAAGCACGCTTCTTTTCCTTAAAGCTGTTTTTTGTAAGTAAACAGATGATGTCGAAATATTCACGGTCTCGAGGGTGGTGACATGTGAAATGCTTGATTACAATCATCTAACTGAAGCCTACATTCCCCCGTAAACCATCAACACGTCCTCTGTTGGATGTGAAATTTGTGGAACTAGATGTTACGATTGAGTGAAGGTTGTAAACAACTGTAAATGTGATTTGAATAACCATACCTCAAGTTTGTGTCTTTAATCGTTTGTAACCGCAATAATCTTCGTCCATAGTAGTTTGTAATAAATTTTAGCTACCTACTATGAGATATTTTACTCATCACCGACAGTATTTTCAGCAGCAAATGTATGAAAGTCAGTCTGTGCGTTCAATGTTCTATTAATTCACGTCACCGGTGAATATAGTTGCCTTTAGGTTTACCCCTCAATAGCTAGGATGTTACATAAAAGACATTGTCAATTGCTAAGCTATACAGTTAGCTAATAACGAGCAGTTCGTGGAAGAAACTTTAATGTTTGAATACCGAACTATTGGTGATAGGTTATTTAGGATCATTGGTAAAAGTTAGGAACATTTTGATGTGGTGATCGCCGGATTATACTGTATGGAATGAACTGATAGATAAAGACAATTTTCCCTAATCGCATATTTGGTGGGCAAGCTTTAAGCAGTCGTCTACACATGACTGTCAGAAGTCTGTTATTAGCAATCGCAGACCGCGGGCCACTCACCCTGAACGTATTTGCCAACTTCGGTGAACATCTTGCTTCGTTTATGCAACCTAGACTAGCAGTATATAGAATTTTGTTTCGAGGATATTAACAGAAAGTTATCTACGTAAGAACCGTACTAACACGATTGGTCCGGAAAACCATACAGTGAATGCTTAGAGCTCTGTGATCAATCGGCCAACGACAGCTATGCAGAGAGAAAAATGTCCGACAGGGAGTATACTACGTTTCCGCGACAATGTGGTGACCAGCCGTAAACGTCGTACTGAGTTTGTCCACAGGAGGAACTGACCTCCGGAACTGGACAGCCTATCAACGTTCGCGATGACCAACCTGTTTGCAAATTTCCTACTAACCACATTAATCGATCACTTGCATTCAAGACTTACACTTCAGGATCTTTCAAGTTTATTACTTCCATACGCGGGAGTTCCATATATAAAAACAGACAATCTTTTGTGTGGTTTAACATCCAGTCAACATAAGTCAAAATATAGCTCACTAGTTCATCTCTTGCAACTTACACCCTTTTGCATTAAGAACTTTTGTTTTGATTTCGACAGACTGTTCTACAAACAAACTGATGGTGTGTTGATTTGTAGATCACTGAACCTGATAGTAGCGGATGAATTTTGAGCACGATTTAAGTGAATGAATGAATCTGACACCATCTCCAGATCAAGCTTTTGTTAATTATGGTTTGAGGATACTTCAATTTTCACCAACAGAACGTTTCTGCTATCCACAAGGAAGATTCGGACGAAACTACACTGTTTCTATTCAGTAGGTGACAGAATGATTCCCTATAATGCTCAGTAGGTCATAGGGCAGAGTGATACGGTCTGTGTCTTTGATTTTCCTTGTTTCTTCTGATTAAATGAAAACATTGTCTCATACGAGTGTCGCTACGAGAAGTCCGGTTTATTTGCCTTGATGGCTGCTTACAAAAGGATACGTATGTAGTGTAGACGGCCCTAATGGCTAACAGATATTTCGAGCAGCTTGCGGAGGGTCAAAGCGGGAGGACGTAGACTAAGACTGATGTGCACAATTTCAAAAAAGCCCCACTTAATCTGCATCTCAGAAATTGATGATGCCAAAAGTGGCGTGAGCAGTAAGTTGCAATCTGCATTAAATCATTCATGCCATGCAACTGTATTATGTTTTCTGTTTTCAACTCGAAGTATTGCTCACTATGTTCATAGTCGTGTCGTACTGAGGTATTCTGTCGCAAGTGTGGTACACCAATGCACTAACATAGTTAATGGTATCTTTGTAGGTCGGTGTCTTTGACGGATAACGACCGACTGACTGTTCAAATTGTTGGTGTGCTCGACGATGCACCAAACAATTTCAACAGAACTGTAACTCGTTATTAAGTATTTCAAGGCACAGCATGAATACGGTTCACTCTGATAAATCGGCCAACTTGTTTAATTTGTAAGTACTTGGCTGGAATCCCAGATTGTACGCATTTTCCGAAACAGTGCTAATCGTTAATTGCCGTGAGGCCCATAAATGCACGAACTATTGATTCGGACAATTTGGAGCTGATACTATCCACGCGTCTGTTGTAAATGCTGAGTACATTCCATGTCTCTTGTCGGTGCTACTCGCAAGTTATATATAATTTATGTATTACATTCGTGATTGACAAAGGCAAACAAACTGTTATCACTTCACGATATATGTATTCATCAAAAGGTTGAGTGTTTTAACCTTAAAAATTCCATTGCTTCCCAGATAACTGTAAAGCTGCACGCTGATACTTTGTATGTCCAGATTTAGAAGACAGCGTCACAGTAGTGCAGCATGATAGTGTCGAGATTACCCAGTGTGGTATTCGAACGGTTAGCGCTCGATAGTTAGCTAGGTCACTTGCTTTTTCGAGCTGTAATGCGCTCTGCAAGTTCTCCAATGAACTCAGATATTATGTAAACATTTATTCCGTTATACACCACTGTCTATGAGACAACTCTGAGTAACGAAGGCGAGCTTTGAGTGTTGTCACCCAATTTAGTCATCTAGTGGAACACTTCGAAGCTTGCATAGACGGTCTCCTACTTTCTGATTCGCTGCCTATTTCAAACTAGACAGTACCAGTCATAATTGGCATGAATTGCATGACCATATACAGTGTTTGTCAGTTTCCTACTGTGAGTAAGCTAAACTTACACGTGGGACTTCGGATAGAACTGTGGCAACGATTTCGGTTTGTCACACAATTTATAGTTTTGATATGGCCCATGGTAACGAAACACTCGTGCAAGCCAGAGAACAAAACATGTATTTTCCAAAATTTTTCACAAATTAATTTGCGTGTTGAGCTGGAAAGAAGAGAAATAATGAAATTCTGAGTATCCAATGCACGTGATAGTTATAAAATAAGACAAGTGATTTATATATAAGCGCACATAATTGACGAATTTCAGAATATCTTACTATAAAAGTGATCTGTCAGCTATCAGGGGCTGCACTAGACGGGCTCTGCATGAACGATACATATGAATTATAGACAAGCGATTCGAAGAAGCTTTTCCCGATGTGCTGGTCATGGTCAAATAAGGACTACATATAATCATTGGCTTGCATTCCAGCACTCATGTGGTTCTCACTCCTTGCGCTGTGCATCCCATATACATCCAGAGGAATATAACTATAAGGCTTTTCACATGTTTATATTTCAGCACACAATCGTTAATTAATCGGGGTGCTAAGTTGTTGTGAAATTTAAGCACTTTCCTCTTGAAAATACACACATCCATATGCTTACGTCCTTGACGTCTCACAGATTGCTTCGAGTGACTAATCGTATAATTCTAGAGTTTTCTTCCCCAACTCCTACTAAGTATCTACCCTACGTTTCGTTATTCACAGAAACCAAGTTGCGAAAACAATGAGTGATAAAAGCAAATGAATTAGTTGTAATACAACTAGAATTGGAAAAGTTCTAGGGAACTTTTAAAAACGACCGGTATGTCTTCGTCGCAAGACTAGTAGGAAGTGAATAAATTGAATACCATCAACTCAGCTAAAGATAACCAGAAAACCTGGACGTGATTATCTGGAAACCGACTTACCGCCCATCGCCAAACTTAGGACATCTACGGTGAGAAAATCGGTGAAATGGGTATTAATCAAATTATAATCTACATGATTTAACTGTTTGGAAAACAATTGAGGGCATAAAAATTCACTGGACCAAATGGTTCTTTCTAACAGAACACAAACTCGTCTGATTCAACTAGGTTTAATTTCCTTCTTACTTTTGATGTTTGCAAGATTATCATCTGTAAGACGAGTCAGACAAGAGAAGTTGGTCATTAATTGAAAGGTCTGTTTGGTTCTAGTCAGACAATTTGCAATTTTCAAAGTTTTCGACGGAGAGCTCAACATTCGGCACATAAAGTTAGGTTACGGAACCTACAAAATTCATCATCTCAGTGCACTAACACGATGCTGAAACTTATGATTTTTGTTGTTGAATGGGCAGTATAAAGAAGAGAAGCCTGACTAACAGACAACATTTAAACTTCTGGAAGCAACTATCTTAGATGATCCTTTGGAAAAAAATTAAAACAATTGTTTGAGTTAAAGGAGGTGTACAGCTCCCTACAGACGGAACAGTCTAGGCAGTGAAAACCTGCTTTGTCAATTCTGTGTATTGTTTGGATAACCTGTAATAGGGTTGTCTCCGAAAATCTTGTCCAGAGGTTTATTACTGACTGGGGCAAACCGAAACAGGGACAAAACATGAGCCTGGTGCGTAATTTTTAGAAGAAGCTGGCCAAACGTTCATCTCAGTTCGAAAGCTGTGACTAACCATGTGATGTTTGACTTAAAGTGCATCCAGTTCTCGAATAGTGATTGCTTAACGTGTGACTTACCACGTTCAAAAGAAGGAACTAATCAGACCTTTCTCTGAGGTCCCAATCGTGGGGTTATCGATTTCAGTTAACAGGACAGTTACTGCATCTTCTCTGGAGGTGATTCAACAATTTGATCATTACTCACGAGCGAAGTGGTTGCGTGTTAATTCGATTATGCGAAATATGATGTCACTGACGCAATAGTCAACATATTTGCCTCATGCAAACGTGACTGGAGTTCTAGACTTGGCAATGCCAGTGATAAGCACCACTGCCATCAAAACTCTAATCTGCTACATCTTTCTAACATAGGTTCGTTGGAAAATACGTCTAAGTCTTGAAGCCATGAATAAATATTAATGGAGATAAACTTAAAGTTAACTTGAAACAGTTTAGTAACAATCACTGTAATGTGTTGTTGTTAAAGAATAAACATGCCGAGAGGCCCTCACCTACTAGGTATGGTCGTAGAAAAACAATGCTTACTAGTTAGTTATACAACAATAGCATTTAACGTCACATGTCCAATCATTTCAGATATAATTTGAATATGGACTTTAGTGGGACTGACCGAACGAACGTATATTCATTACTCGCATATAAATCAGATTGTTGTCACAAGCAATGTTTTACAACTTACGTCCTGAAAGTCCGTCTGAAACAGTAGACACATATACATATAATTAAAGTAACTTGTACAAAACGCTTACTTCTTCGGGTGAAAAACTTTACACTGAACTTCTGTCAAGATCTATGCTCAAATACTTCGCACGTTCCAGTACCAGTCTCGCCTACAGCAAACTAGTCATTTGGAATTGGTATGCATTCCACACTATTTACTGCACAAGATCGTCTGCCTAACACTGGACGATTTCAGACATCCGAACCAACTGGACTCATATGGTACGTATTCTGCTATGTTCAGCTTTCGACAGGCTCGTTCGTCCTGTCTCTGGCGCACTCACTCGCACGCACATATGCAGGATTATTAATTCCGTCTTGGCTTGATCAATCTGATTGAAAGGACAGGCGGCCTTTCGAGACCACAAGTCGTTGCCTAATGGTGACTAAGGGGGTTTGGTACGTGAGTCAGATCTGAATGGCTGTGCAGATATTTAAACCTGTTATGCTTTTGGTGCGTTAAGCTCGTTGCAGTACTAATGTCCACAACGCGACGATATGAGTATAGTTGATAAACTGGACTGCGTGATAAGACTAACTGCATGTAAGAGAAAATGAAATGTAACACGTCACCATTGTGTAGACTAAAGTCACAAGTTTACAGTTTTCAGACATTTTTTGCATGGTTGTACTTGGTCCTGTAGTGTAAGTGTGATACGTACTAATGATATCCGACAACTCTGACAGAAAGCAGTAACATTGAAATCATCTTTTGGTGTCGATTTAAATATGACGCATTGTGTAGGAATTAGTCGTAGGTGAGTGATTTTCAAGTGAACGAGTATTAACATTTAGAATCCAACAGTGACTTACGATTCCCATTTGCATCTTTTAAAACAAACGTTTGACAAAATATGCCTCATTAATGATATGCTTCAGATTGCTTAACCAGAAAAATATTGAGGTCATACGATTTTCATGGACAATGACTATGGGGACTTCTACATACAACAAACGGATACACACGTTACAGTCCTGATATAATTTAGTCCGGTTTAATTGATTCACGCTTAAATATAGAATCATGTGTATAGTTTCAGTAATCGTTACAAATCAGCGTCTTTTCAGCGTAGTGTTTACATAAAAAAGAGATAAAATAAAGCTTGCTGTTGCCCACTAACCGGAAATTGTTAGAAGGTTAACTGAATAAAGAATAACGGAGGAAAAAATTATAACGGCGTGAGATCAATCCAAAGGAACTATTTTTCAAAACATAACTGAACGAGTTTTACTTATGTGCAGAACGCAGAAGAGCGTCTTACGTTAGTAACGTGTCAATTGTTTATACGACTGCATTTGTTGGATTATATTAGCATTAGAATTGTGGTAGAGAGCAGGTTTGACAATTTATTTCAGGATGAGTCAGTGCTCCATGGTAACTAACCTTGCAGACCATTATGCGTGTCATCATGTGAGGCTGCAATTAAGACGGAAAATGGAACAATCGAGATGAAAAGTCATGTACGCATTAACGACAGACAATTATTAAACTTTGTTGCAAAGTCTGATAAAATGCCTTGTTGTTAGTGAACGCTGAACTCTTGCAAACTGCTAATCTGTATTTCGGTTGAAGCTTTATTCTTTTCCGTGGTGTTCGAAAATAGACCACTTATGCTCTCAATTGTTGTGACACAAGCCACAGCCAGATTAAAGTTTACACGATTGATGTTTCTGTCGAGAGATTGTTCGTATGTTTGAACACACATTCTTTTCGTCTCGGGTGGGTTGGGTTAAGCAAAAACTATAAAATATATTTCAGCTGTATAAGTTTTGCGAGGAAATGCTATCATTCGCTGATTACCTCAGTAGTGGTCGTGTAACCGGAAACAAGTGTATACCCGTAACTCGCCGCGCTTAGGCTTCTGTCCATATTTCTTGTCTGAGCGCCTTTTCACAATGTACTAATATCAGCACACGTATTACCCACACTGCAACTCATGTCTTACTTAACGAACCATAAAATTATCCAAAATGTTTTGAATCTCTGCCAGTCACATGTTTGGAACCAAATATGTGAAATCAAAGAGGTTTGTTTTAGAATGCGACAGATCTCCAAAATTATAATCCACCGGTGGTAGACAGAACGAAAAAAGTGACTTGTTTGCTCTTGAACATTGTCCTAAAAGCGCACAACTCACTTTAAATAATCTGTTCACTTTTGGATACTACCTACTGATTCACTCAAAAGATCAGTGTGATTTGGAATACTATATTTTCAGATGTTTATAGTGGTCCGACACCTGCTTACAAGTAAAGCTTCGAAACTCAGAGTGATATATTTCTATCAGGAAGAGTTATTACAATCCGATCCAGAAAATGCTTGATATCATGTTGAAATTGCAACTCACATCCAATAGCAGAATGGTCTGAATTATCACCTATGGGGTCAAAGTTAGTGAAGTAATAGACATTGATAATAAAATTCGGGTCACTTTTGTCAAAAATTGCAGCCACACCTTCGAAAGTTTCAGTGAAAATCAGTACATATGTGATTAATCGGAAATTAAATGCATAAGTTGTGAGGTTCAAAACAGTTGACATTTCAACCCCAAACTGTATCACGTCTCCACAAGTAAACAGCTTTGTGCAGAATGTGCATTATCGATTCAAACAAGATCAGTGAGCAAAACCTTATCAGAAATCATCACTTGGCTAAAAATGAGGTCAAAACACCGTGTTTTTGTCGTTTAATTGTTAAGTTTAATTGGTTATGATTAAATGTGGTTGTGTGTTCAATTGTTTTCAACCATTTTGTAACAGGCATCATCATCTGATCGTTAAGGACTTTAATAATCTCAATCTTTGTTTGATGACCATTCAACTACTTCATTCGTAATCATCTCAAACATGTCATTGGTAAAACCTGGCAAAATAAAACTTTGTTGACCTTCTGTCGTAGACTGTGAGTGTTTAGGACCGGTGAACAATACATGTCAAGATCTGACGAGCCTATCCAGAAATTCTGTGCGTCGTCGCAGACTGTAGCCATGTATTCCATATAAGCTAAGTGAAAACTTTGTCGCGTCGAGGAAAAGTTCAATGCCAGCAGATATTTGCGCATCAAATTTCTCCCCATGAAGTCCCCTACGGAAAGATGCCAACAAATTGGTTAAATCTGAAAAATCTGTTGAAAACCACGTAAGCTTGTAGTTTATGGAAACTCAGTAGATCTCCCTAACCGTACGTACCTTGTTTGTTGATGACATGTGCAGTCTTATTTATAGATTTTGACGTTTTCACGTTTCAGGTTGGTATTTATTGAAACGCTGGAGTGTTGTACAAACCTGACGTTGAATTACTAAACATGTAACGAGCATGCAGATAAAATCAATCACTTCAAACAAAATATAAAATGAAGGAAATTACCATGAGCCAGAACAGCTGCAAGATAGGAGAGAGTTCGAACAACTCTGTCAATCAAGAAGTAGCCAACTACTGATAATGGCATCCATGAGTAAACTCTGACAGATAGTTGTAAGTATTATTTTGGAACAAGCATTGTGTAAACGCCAGGCTTCCTCCTGCTGATAAGAGAGTTTGGATAACAGACCATATATTTGAACCAAAGTATTTTGTTGCTCATAGTGTTTCATCAAGAGGTTACAGTTATTCGAAACATCTTCATTGTTATCGATATCAGTTTAACATGTGGGTACGAGTTTCTCTGTGTCAGAGATGTTCATTTCCGGAGTGGCGATGCGTAAAATGAAAGCAAAGGCGGAACATACTGAGCGAAAGTTGCCAATTTAAGCAAGGATGAACCGTACACTATGCGTTTTGTCTGTTGAGTTTATTTTGACGGTACATTTTAAAAAGTACCCAATAAGAGAGCTCTCTGTTCACTCTGAGGTATTTCAATTCACAGGTTATCGCCATACGTTATACGGCACCATCATAAAATAAATTCCTCTTTCTGTACATGACGTCATTGTTTTACTTCACTACAAAAGTATTATATGAATTATCTGTGATTGACCGTTTCGATATTTTTTACACTCCTGTATATTAAGAGTGTCTTTTTGGAGAACATGGAGATTAATTTGATTTGTATAACGCCAGAATAAATAGCCGCAGGAAGTTTGCTTTCAATCTGTTTACATTTTTATGAAAAATTGGAGAGTTGGGGGATATTCTATATGAACAGAACTATTGCAAACACTCTGTTCGAAGTGAGTTTTGCTTTCTACGAAACGTTACGACCAATATGACTCGGTCATTGCACTCTAATTCGAAAGATTACCATCCAAGATGAAATAAATACGGTCACCACAGCCGACTTGAATACCAGTCTGTCACTATCATCATTAACAACATCAAAGTGGAACTGTCACATTGTGTAGCATATTGACTGTAATGAAACGGAAACTCGTAAGATTCGATAGGTGATTTTCATTAAGCTTCCTTGGACTTATAAGTTTAAACAACTAACGTCAACCGTCACAACGTTTGAAGCAATTTATTCGACAATGGTCTATTTAGTTCAGCGCCAGAGATTTTTAAGAACAATGCGGTTCTCTCACACAACTAAATGAATATCGTCATCTTTCTTCACTAGTAATATGACTTACCATCGTGACTCACACCATCAGCTTTCCGGGAAAGATTAAGGAATGAAGCCAAAACTTAGTTTGTTTTTATACAGTATGTTCAGCATCCAAAACTACTAAGATAATAATCTTTAACTACTGATTATGTTTTTTGGTTGTTCACGTTACTTCATACAAGTACAGAGAATATCAGAGTGGTAGACTTGATGATCATTTGCTGGGTTATCGTAACTAAGTTATTGCTACACACAATGCCAAAACTCATACCTAAAACAATGTGCATTTGTTTATGCACACCCAGAAAGTAGCCAAATTCCATCGACTTAGTCACATAGAACAAAACGGATTACATCTTGCAACCTGGCTGAACAGCTGCTCGTTTGAACAAGAAACATTGTCTATTTAGTTAGGCATCAGTCCTAATAGTCCTGCTAGAAATAACCTGGATAATACAATATATTCAGAGTATATTACTACAGCAATCAATCATGAGTGGGAACGTGAACTGTTTCATAAGAGCAAGAAATGTTACTTTTTCCATTATCAAACCGAGCAACCGTTGAAACTTATGACTGATGCCGTGAAATCTTAATGTCGATTAGGTAAAACCCGATTACATCTGCATGCACATAAGAACTAGTGTTCTAATTCACGCCGCTGCAGTATAACTTACCAACAACGGAATCAGCATGAGACAATAGGGCTGTGATGAGAATGAAGAAAAGATCATCGAAAGTTTTACTACATTTCTGAAACCTGTCGGTTTTTCATCATCAATTCTATTGAGGTTATCTACAAAACCAATAATCAGAAATGGTTGTACTACTTGCTACATCTTTTTAAAATGAGATCGTTGGTAAGAGGTTTGAACCGCAAACTATTATGGAACTGTTCAAAATTTCAGTTTACTGTGCCAGCAGATTCGTCAGTTGTGCAATTCAGTACATCCTTTAAACAATAACACAGAAGCATATTTATCACCTTCGGTTAGAATGCGTAAACTAATGTGTACCATCTGTACAAACTACTAGTGGCTTTTTAACGGTTTGTAACAAGTCCCTTATGTGTAAGTTATGGTTGCTATTGTAGATATGTTTTCTACACTTTATTTCTAATTCACACGTTTTCCCTAGGTTCGCAATTTTGAATAGTTTACAAAGCTGCTCACATAGCTTAGCGAGATCGGATTGAAACGATGTTCCTATTCAGCTGAGTCCATCCATCCAGGACACACAAGTAAGATGCTGCAGGCCGAACTACGGTTGGCCAGTGCCCACAAGTCAAAAACAGCAAACAGTCCCTACGTATAATCTGTTTGTAGTATGTCGCGATTACAGAAATCTGCTGGGACCGATGTCTTATTCAGTTATCCGAATACTCTAAGTCAAGTTTGTAGGACGTTGTAAGTAACAATAACCAAAATCGCGGAATGCTTGTTGTTCACTAACAGTCGTCAACGTAAACAATGCTGTATACCTATAAAAATAATCACAATCTTCCGATAGATTGAGGTCGCCTAGTGACACGTAGCCCACGGCTGTTCCGGATAACTTGGTTTCGTAACCAAGTGCGCTATGTTGTCAGTTAGCTCACAGATTAATCGCCATCTATTTTAAGTTGAACAATGGAATACTGATCTCACACTTAATGTGTATAAGCAGGACGTGGTCACCAATGGCCTGTAGCTTTTTAGCAAAAAGGGCTACAGCAAAAAACAAGTAATGAATTCGAGAGATAAGCAGTTACAAACGTCTACGTATGAGGGAACCATATCGGAGGATACTTCTCACCAAGTCCTTCAATGAAGTATGTCACCAAACTGAAGTTAATCTACTTAGCGGACTGCTGTTGATCACATGTATATCTTAAGCACAACCATAGCAAAAGAAAGGTAAACGAGCAGCTCAAATGTATCACGTTGCAAATGCAACATGAGCATAATCTAATAAAACTATAAGGAACTGTATGTAGATAATTCAACAATAACCTTCGTGTTAGCATACGTCGGACTGAAAAGTGCCTAGATTAGACTGATCTTAATGGCATAATTCAAATCACGAAGTGTATCGGATGGTTTTAGTTAAAACTACCAAAAATGTCCTTCTGGTGTTGTTTATATGAGGTTACCTATACAATTGTAATGAAGTAAGTAAGTTCGAATGTATTGACGGCGGAGGAAAGTTCGAATTGTATTCAAAATCGGTATACAATTCACAGTAATCAACAAAGATAAACCATTTTAGCACTTACGTGGTGGAAAGCCATCTGATAAAAATTATTTGAAATCAAATCAATTCTTATAGTCTCTTGTTTGCCTGTGAAAGTAATCTGATATAAAAAGCTATAACTGTTCAAGTTATTGTGCTAAACTCGAAGTGCACAAATTTGTCTGACGACACTCGCTCCCAATAGTTGATGCTATTGTGCTCAAGAATTCAAAACGTTTTGGCTGTAACAAAATAACCTTGGTTCAATTCAGAGGTGACTTCAAATATATCGAAACAGGTAAAATATTGGTTGCAATTAAACTGTCATCGTTTAGATCTGTTCTAAGGCATATGACCGTTACTCACTTACCTAATGGATGAGCAGATACACCTTGCAACACGAGACAAACTGCCACTGTAACAGTGAGTGATAAACGGAAGTTCATTTTCACAATTGCTGGATTGCACTGATGTTTGCGTATTTATATTGGCTTGTGATGTGTCATTGAATTCTCTGTGCAACATGATTGGTTCAACGAACCTTGGTCAGTCGGCAGTCATTGGATCAAATTTATGGAAAAACTCTGCAAATGCTGAGCCAATAAAAGTTTCATGGAGGGCCGGATAGAAAAATTAACGATTTATAACGCTTCATCAGAAGCAAGTCAACTATGCATAGCGCATCGTCGTGAGCCAAATTTTGCACTCGAAAGATTATACCCGAAGCTAGTTCATTGCAAGAAACATGAGGTCTTAGTCGAATCAGTGTGCAACCCGAGTTTGTTGAAAGAGATGATTTGTGTATCAATATCAGTGCACCTGAGGGTTGCTTACATAAAGAATTTACTATCTCCGTTTGTCCGAGCAGCAAAAAAGTTGGTCTACCGTGTCGACATGAGAATGTTTAAACGATATTCAATCTGGCGAAAGTCAGATAGAGAAATATCACAAGCTAAGAGCGTCACTCGCGTGACTTAGAACATAAAGCATCGTACAACAGACTGAAGGTCACTGTCGAAGTCTGTAAATATGAAGAAGGTCCTGCGTACTATCAGTTCAACTTCAATATGAGGGGCACGTATTGATTTCAGCCTCAGTAACTACAAGATTGACCAAACGATAGCCATTAAAATCATGTGAAATAAACGCTAGACAGACGGGGTTTCCAAAAATCGTAATGGTCGGAACCAGTTGTCAGAGGAAAATTTACTTACTGACATTCCAAGTGAAAACCCATATCCATATCGTGCAAAAACGTTTGTTGTGAGATATAGAACATAAATGAAATATACGGGCACCAAGTAATGAAGTACTGGTAGACAGGGAACGAGACAGCAAAAATTGGTGGAAGAAAATGTCACAGATTCTTTAGAAATTATGCGAATATTGAGATTATTGTTGATGATGAACCGTTATCAGGTACAATCAGGTTGGAATTAAGCCAGAGCCAAAGAGTTAACTAATTTTATTCGGAAGAGATTGGTCAAGAGCAAAAGCATTCGAAAGAGAGTCATATATACTAAACCGTTAACCAGACCGACCTAACCACAGGGAACTTGCAGAATTCCGCAAGCTGCTTCAGTACAACCCGAACTTCTGGTGATTTAAATACTGGAAAATTGAAGTTAACGGTTAATAAAATGTGGTGTGAAGGATTTTGAAGATTGGACACACAGAAGAAAAATAAGGCAAAAAGATTCCACATCAAGAGGTAAAATCATAACTGTCATGCGAAAGGTGTGAATTTCCTTGATAGTCGGAGCAGAAGTCAGAAAGCTGGAATCAGATATCAATAGAGATACCGACTAAAACGTAAAGTGAAGAGAAAGCACGCCTTCATCAACAATTGCAAAATTATTAGCCGCATGTTACAATTCCATCAAATTTCCGTTTGTCGTTCGCGCTGTTGATCACACCTGCTCTGATACGGTATTTCCTCACAAATTGGATCAATTTACATTTGTTACTGAACTAATGTGACCCCAGTGATATCACGCTCATTTCAGGGAACTGGCTGGCAAAATATGAGATTGTGTTTTCCTAACGGACTCTCCGTAGATAGTGGATGATTTGTTTCACAATCACCTACATCAGACCAGCTAACGCCTACTTTAAATTTAACCTGATTAACACATTTCAAAACTTACAGTTAAACATTCGTGACCGATAGAATTGTGAGGAATGTTGCTTTCTCGTCATATGGTTCATAATGCCATATTAGCGAGCGTATAAAACAAATATAGGTTCAGACTATAATTAGTGTATCATTTGTGCAATAATGCTTTTGACATAAAAACCAGGACTTGCTAGTCAATAGTTCTTCAGAACATGTCTGACAATTTCGGGCCCAACGGATTGTCCGGAGCACCACAGTCGATTGGTTCTTAAGTAAGTCGTACAAAATCGATTCGAGAAATATTGCGTAAAAAAATAGAATCATTGAGGTATAAATTGAAGAGCATACATCTCACTTCCAAGTAGAAATAACACATCAGAAAAAGAATAATCGCTCGATGGGATAAAAAATTACAGGAAACTCAAACGTCGAAATGTTGCAATGGCAACACAGAATTTTGCAGGTACGTTGAACGATGCTTCCGCCTACGACCAAAGAATCTTCCCACATCCGGTCTTGTCTTCTAACTGGCTCCTCTCCACCACTCGCCATCAAAATCACATCA